>JACXVL010000060.1:0-171665 GCA_014898675.1 Athelia sp. TMB
GCGCTGATCGCCCCTGGACAGCTTGATAGTTGCCGGTCACGCCGCGATAATCGCCGGTCGTGACCAAGCAACGCGGCATCGGGCGAACGAGGCTCCCAGAGAGCTCCCGTTTTCCCGATGGAGTTTCAACCTACCACATCGACATCCATCGATCATGTGGACCACCGTTGGCCGGAAACCTCTCTTGCACTTCTGCTCTATCGCCGCGCCTCAGGCCTCTTCGTATCGATGGACTATGTCTAATCGTGGTCACGGATCTTGAAATCAGCACTCGGCGTCCGTCATATGCCCCAACCACCGCTCTCAGTATATCGATAGGGTCACCGTGAAAAGCGAGAAGGAGAACGTAGAAACAGCAATGGAACAGGTACGTCTCACACACCGCCTCGAATGTATCTGCTCAAAGACCGCTCAGGCCACCATGGGACTGTGCCCGTTTGCTAGTACATGTAACCCGCACCGCAACTGTCCTGTTTCAGAAGAAGCGTGATCAACTCAAGCATCTTCAAAGCCGCTCCCGCTGTCGTGTTTGATGCATGTCCTCAACACGAAACCGGCACTCACCACGCGGCTGCGACACGGCCTGCACATGGCCTGCGTACACGTATCCCGCTCGACACGCACCCAAATGGATCAGCGCTGCCCAACTTCTGTCCAACTCGCTGCCCATGCTTTGGACTCACGCGAGCCTCGGATAAACCGCTAATCTTACGTGTGCGCTGCATGCTGGGACGCAGCAGCGCCATCGAAGCTTCATTGAGATGCATGCTGCTCTAAGACCACTCCTCCATGTTATCGATGGATACTGGTCTTCCACGGATCTTGCACCCAGTGCTCACGCTTTCTTCTCAGCACTCAACCACTGCATTCCCCAATACAGACCTAAAATTATACGTGCGGTGCTTCTGTTAGCTCACAACCCCTCCCATGAACCTGACGCGACCGCCCACCAGCCCGCTTTGAATGGACCGCGCCATTCTGTCGCACCGCAGCGCCTGCCATAGTACACATGGATAGGTTCCAAGCACAGCCGCCTCTGCGGCCCTCAGTGCCGGGTATCCGTCGGATCCCCTCGCCGGTGCGAGCGATGGAGCAGATCCGACAGCGTGATAGGGCAGGCGGTCACGGGAGACGAGGCAGCGCCCGCTCTGCACTAATTGGTAAGCGTGGTTCCAGGCGCAGCCGCCTCTGTAGCCCTCAGAGCTGGGCGCGCGTCGGACCCGCTTGCTGGCGTGCTCGAGCGGGGCGGGCGTTCCATTCCTATTCGATGCATCGGGCGCGGAAGCTGTGAATGAGGGGCTCCAAGCGCCGCGCGAAGCTGGTGCGGTCGCCTTCCCCAACTTCCTTATCGCGCACTGACCCACCGTCCGCTTCAGCACGGAACAGCAGGGCACCGGCGCTTGCACACGGACCGCAGGGATCGTCTCTTATCGTCGCCGTCGTCGTCGTGGATCGTAGGGGCTGCGCTCCCGAGTGCCGCCGGCTCTGCAGCGCAGAGCGGGTGGCGCGCGGGACCCAGTGCTTGCGGGCGCGATTACCACGCTATAGGCGGGCGGGGGATGCGGGGATGCGGGCTAGTAAGGGTTTTTGAGTCTGCGCTGCTCAGAGTCAGTACGCGCGCCGCGCTCGATACAGTCCGTTTTCAGCTACGATCAGTGTCTTCGCGGGCACTGCGTTCTGCACACTGCTCGATGTGTGTTCAGACGCCCCCGTGCGATGATAGCGCGCACCGACGTCCTTCCGGAACTCAGGGATCGCTGCGTCTGAATATGCGGGCGATTCCGAGAGCTGCTCGGGGTGGTCCTGCGCGATAAAAGCATTGGGTGTCGGCGCCCGCCCGAGCTGCTGACGCGGGTGTTTCTAGATCTTGGATGCATGCTGGCGCCGATATCGAAGTTGTTGGAGGGGCAAGCGGAGTGCAGGCGTATAGAAATCGGAGTACTCAGGCAGCCATATGCATTACGCCGCACGAGGTTTCACTTGTGCGGTGGCAAATAACAGTAAAGACTGGAAATATCGGCCTTCCTAGGCGGATTCATGGAAAAGAAGTTCAAGACACCAGTATTATGGCGTAGCTACCTCATACCTAAAATACGATCCTGAATGCGCGCCATCGAGTTCGTTGGGTTCGCCTTGCAGCCTGGTCAGTGGCAACAAGTTTCGCTTGTGCGGTCCCTGCTATATTGGCAGAAATCGGGGCTTGATATCGGCCTCCCCGGGTGGATCTAAGATGAATCTGAGCTCTAGTTGTGGAATGTTGCGATATCGAGTGCCAGTCCGCCGATATGCAATTTACTGAAGAGGTTTCAACTTGGAGGCAAGTCTCAGGGTCCGCGCCACAAACAACAGCAAACTCGCCAACGCTGCTCCGCCCACCTGACTCTTCACTTCGAGTCCGCGCTCATGCTTTCGTCGTTCGACACGCCTCGGAAAAGTCAAACGCACAGCCGTTGACGCGCTCCAACAGTGCAACTGCCAACATGTCACCACACCGCGTATTCACACCACTGCATATGTATCCTGCTCAGAGTCGACAACCCAGACGAAACGTGGTGTCGTTACTTCTGGGTGACTCGACGATGCCACACTTCTCGAGGCACAGCTCTGGCAGGTTCCCATTCATGACAGCTGTAGCTGCACTGCCGGGTCTTAAATTATCTTCTGTGCCCATGCTTTGATCCACGAGGATCTGTACGGATACATACAGTTCAAATGACTCTGATGCCGTGGGATTAGCGTGGCTTTGACTGACCTTGGGAATACGGGCATGGCTGGCCTGTGACATTGTATTCTGGGCTCTTAAGGAACGCGCCCCTCATGATAATCGCTATCGAGCCGCCATATCATGGCCCCCAACAATCCCGTCAAACTGCCAGGATTCGGTCTTCCTTTGAATTTCACTCCATCTAGGGCTGGCGCTCTCGCTGAAACTCAGCATCTGGGTTACAGAGGCGAACTCTTCCCAAATGCCCTCGACTGCAAATCCAGCCAGTAAGTTTCATAGCCTATATTGGTACACGGTGTTGTCTGACCGACGTAAGACTGCGGTTGACACCCCTTCGTGAGTTCGTTATGATGCGTTTCATGAACGAGATCACCGACAAACCGGGCTGGAATAGCAAGGCTGGTTAATTTGTGGCCCATATCCTGCTCGTGCTGAGGATTTCCCGCAGGTATTCGATGACGAGATCGTGGCGAAGTGGACGTCGGAGGCGATGTCCGCTTCTAGTGCGGCGAAGGACCCCGACAATGAAGAGGGGGAATCGACAGACAACACTTTATCGGAGGATATGATCGACTACTGCATCTGCGAGCTTCGCTACAAGTCGCTGCCGTTTGGTGAAACGGGCGTCGTGACCGCCTACGACGGCGATGTCGTCAAATCAGACCACATCGTCTCTGAGGAGCTGCGTCGGGCGCTCAAATCCGCCGTGGTGCCCCTGGAGCAAGTTGGACCTGCGAAGCAAGACTGGCACCCCGGCTCGAATGGCATGGTCCTCGACTTGGTGCACCCGTCTTTGTTTCCGGTGGTGTACGGGACGACTAGGATCCTAAAGGACTCAATCATAGGCTTAGAACAGAGCGTCGAGCTGTGCGGCAAAGGCGAGGTCCTGCCAATCCCACCTGCCCCTGTCATCCCAGCATCCCAGCGATTCCCTTATTCGCAGTTTGAGGATCCATGGAGCATGAAGTTTCAGTGGCTTCCGTGCCAAGTTGCGTTCACAGGTGACGACAGCGAGGTCAAGTGAGTCGTTCATATAGATCCCTTACCTACTTGACGCAACTGCCGTCAGGATTACCTCTTATATCAACAACTTGCACCCAGGTGAGAACAAGGCTCTCTACGATGTAATCGAAAAGATCATCGCTAGAGCAATTGTGCTGTGGAACCATACTCTCGACCCGCTCCAGAGTATTCACGGCGAACCACGAGTTCGCATTCCCTTCGGAGATCCCGAGTACGGAGACATCCCCCTGGTAGACAGACCAGCACAAGAACCCGAGGAGGATGACTGGACTTATGAATCACGTATCCGAGAGCTGACGCTGATTCCGCCGCCGGTCGCCGAGTTCGAAGACCCTGAGGAGACGACACTGTTCGACTTGCGCAGAGAATTCGGGGAGTGGGGCTTGCAGGTCATCGTGAAGCTCGCCAATATCCACCTTACGCCCGAGAAGCCAGAGTACGGCGGCGGCACGTGGCATGTCGAGGGCCAACTGGTTTGTGTTTCTTCCCTTCTATGCGATGATAAGGGCTCACAGATTCGAATAGAACGAACATATATGCGCCACCGCGCTGTACTACTACGATTCCTCCAACATCACCGAAAGCCGCTTGGCGTTCCGCCAGCAATCGAACCACGAAACGTATGATATTAGCTATGGACAAGGGGAGCACGGATGGCTGCAAGACATTTTTGGATGCGAGAACGAAGAATCTTCAGTGCAATATGTCGGCGACGTGGTCACCAAGCAAGGCCGGCTCATCACATTTCCAAACGTCTTCCAGCATCGCGTGGCACCATTCAAGCTTGCGGACCCAACCAAACCCGGGCATAGGAAAATTCTGGCGCTGTTCCTCGTCGACCCGCATATCCAGATCATTTCGAGCGCGCACGTGCCGTGTCAGCGGCGCGACTGGTGGGCGGAGGAGCTGGGGCGCAGCGGTGCGCTACCGGGGAAGCTGCCGCTAGAAATCGTGCAGGAGGTGATGGAAAATGTGGAGGATTTCCCGATCTCGCTCGGGGATGCAAAGCAGCTGAGATTGGAGCTGATGGAAGAGAGGAAGAGCCACGAGGAGCTGCTGGATGGAAAATTTCATCAGTGGACTTTCTCTTTGTGTGAACATTAGAGACAAGAGTAGCTGTCCACCAGAATAACAGTCAAAGTTGAATTCATACAGTTTCATGCCCCAAATCCCCTAGTCCAAATGTATAAATATATACAAAAATTACGCAAAGTCCAGGCGAATCAACTCCTTATCAGCGCCTCGTAATCAGGCAGCATGCCCCCGCTCTCTGTCGTCCGCCCCGCTGCATAGTCCGCCCTCATCCGGTCGATGATCCGTGCAATGTCTTCGGGGGACACATTTGCGCTGCCCAGACCGCGGATGAAGTCGATCTGCTCGTCCGTCAGTTCTACTTGCTCATCTTGCGCATGCTCTGGCGCTGCTGGAGTCAAAGCTGTTTCCGAGGAGCTCCCCTGCCATGCGAGAACTGTAGGCTCGGGAGGCGCTTTCTCGGAAAACGCCCCATTCGACGGTGCCAGTTGGATAAATGGTGTCTGGCTCGGTTTAGTGGAGAGCGGGAGGTCATAGACGAGCCAGGGTAGTGGCTCGAGGTCCACTGGAGCTGCCGTTGTGAATATCTGTAGAATTTCGGTGGTTTGAGGGCCTGATGACGATGAATGAGTTTCGGAGTCAGCATCGAAGACGGTTGGTTGGTTCGCGTGCCGGCCGCGCCGCATGCAATAGAGGGCCGCGATGATAGCAGCAAGGCCAACGGCGCCACCAACGCCTGCGCCAACTATTACACCAACTTTCACGCTGTATAATCCTGTAGAATTGTGCTTCGAGGCGGTGGAGGCGGAAGGAGGCGCGGATGAAGCAGTATTCGCAGATGCTGGGATGGAACTGGATGCCGATGAGACCGCGGATGTAGCGAGGGGCGCGGGTGAGGAGGTGGATGCAGTAAGCGAGGGTGAGGAGGTGGATGCAGTAAGCGATGCTGATGAGGAAATAGAGCTAGATATAGATGTGGTTGCAGGCTGGTTGTTCTCTCTGACCAAGATCCAGTCCAAACCGAATTGACTCGCGATCGGGTCAGGACCTTCCCCTTGGGGCTGCCAAGGGTTTAGCTGCCCTGTCAAATGGTGCACCTCGCCAGAATTTTGAGAGAGGTTCTGAACCGTGTAAGCAGAAATATTGGTGAGAGTGTACGTGCTCGGTTTCATTGTCCAATGGACAATGTTGGCACCATCTGTCGAGAAAGTGACATTTGCGCCGAAGAAGCCCCCTGTGGTGTATATAGTGGCGCCAATGCCTGATACCACATCGTCAGAGATACTCGTCAGTAAATGAATAGAAATATGCTTACCATTGAAGTAGAAATCAAAATAAGGACATCGGGAATCGTCGGGATAGCAGGAAGCAGCTGTAATGATGGATGAGAAAGTCAAATGCAGCGAATGACGACTAGAGCTCACAGGTTCTGAGAAGGGGCTATATCAGCAATCATATAGCAGAGTGAATAGAAATCAAGACAATGACGAACACTGTGTGGTTATAAGCATCTGGTCCAGGTAGTTTGGTCCATCCTGAGGCGCCATAGCCATATAGGATATCTTGCGTATTTGTATCGTCCACGGCATAGTCTGCTCTTGCGCCGACAAAGCACAAAGAAATGGCGTATATCAGTAACATAGCAGTGCGTTGGCTGGCTTGGAAAGTCTGGTAGGCGGCAAAGCAGTATGAAGAGCCTCGTTCGATCGCAGTTCGTCAGGGCGTAACAAATGATCGATGGACACCCATATCGACACACAAACGTACACATCAGTCAAATGCCCGCACCCTTAGGCACGATCTGGCAAACGGGGCGGGATTGAATTTTCGGCCAGGCAACCATACACTGATCTGGAACCATAAACCGGCGTTGCGAGGGAAGTTTTCATCCCAGGCTGGCAAAGCATATATATGGTTATGAGAACATCGAGGACAATAAGGCCAAGGCAATTTGATACCTGCTATGATCTCGTAGGGTGATTTGAGGGTGTATTTCGAAGAAATTGCGACGACGCGTTCAACAGAGGGATGAATGCCGAATTCGAAGAAGCTGTACTACTTCGGGCCCGCTGCCTCGCAAGGTTGCGATGCCTCAAACGGAATGCCAAAAATGATCGACGAGCCGCCTGATGCTAAGTGATAGCGAGAACTTGAAGCGCAAAGAAGTTGTTACCTTGTTTGTATTTGGCATCCAGAAGGATCGTCGGTGGTCGAATAGGACTCCGGAAGCTCCCCCCAAGCCCTGTCCGAAAATTTCCCAAATCTGGGCCTCAAATCCGCAATGTTTAGAGCCTCAAATCCGCAAAATCGGACAAAGAAGGTCACGTGATTGTTCAAAATCCCCCAAAAATTTCGCCGCTGGCGCGGTTCTATTGTGGCTCATATCGGAGGGTTATACAGACGAAATGAGATGGTAATATGACTCAAAAATTCATTGCATACCTCTACTTAGGCCCTCTCGCCTAGGCGGACCGCTCTTTGGTGCCCTCTCCGAGTCCCGACTTTCGAACACTGACAGGCAGCCGAATTGTGAGTCGCGCGACGGTCGCGAGAACTTTATTAACTGAAGCTTTGTTGAACGAGTTCCAAGTTCCTGTTGCTGTCTGGTTAAGTTGAAATACGACATGCCCGCATCAACCTGAGCTGCAACCTGGGCTCCGTTTTGCGGCCCGTCTCATGTTGTCGTCATATCGCCGTCTGTTCTCGCTAGGACTAATTATAAGTGCAAATTTGGTGCAAATACAACATACATTTTGTAATTGAACAGTCTTGAGCGCTCGGGCAGCCTAAAGGCTTTTGAGAGCCGTCATAAGTGTCCGTCAGCACCTCTAATGTACCAAAATTTCACCGGGCCTGCGGCCTCAAATCCGCAATTGCCGGACAATCATGTGCCTTCCTGGGGCCTCAAATCCGCAAATTCCGGACAAAGATCTGGCCAATTTTGAGCCTCAAATCCGCAAAAATTCGGACAGCGCTTAGGGGGAGCTTCCGGAGTCCTGGTCGAATAGGCCAGACGCGTGTTTCCGAGCATGCACAGGAGTGCACAGGACCCTGAACTTTCAGGAATCCGAACGCTTTGATCAACGTCTGATGTCTCGTGCAGGATTGCCACCGCGAACAGAGTCATATACAAGGAAGCTTGGACAAGGATACACAGGCATACGTATGCATGCCAGCAGCGTCAGGCTGAGGATCGGAAGTCGGCCTTTTGACCTTACCGCAAGCAAATATTCTCTTGTAATCACCACCAATCATACCTACGACAGCTGGATATCTTGGCGATTTAAGGATGAATATATGTCTTGGACCAGAAATAAGAGATATGGGAAGATGGCAATGCCCTGGCAGTGGCTCGAAATGGTACTTAGGTAAACAAGGCACAACACAAATCATTGCTTTCTTTCTCACGATTCTTCGAACTATCTTTCAAGCAAGTCGCACGCGTAAGCCTGGTGCCGTTGGGTGCCCAATACGTATACCGTTTTCCATCCAGAAAATAGGTCTGTGAAGGAGATCATGTTGTCCTTCCAATGTCGTCTCACTCTCCTTTTGCATATTGCGCCTCCGAGTCACAGGCTCAGCACCTTGCCCTAGGCCACATCATCCATCTCCAAAGTACCAAACGAGGTACTCTCCACCTTCTTTAGAGTAGCATCCCATAACTGGTTTGATGAAAGCAGGCCCGGATCGATGTTCCTGTCGCAAGTCTGCCGCCGCTGAAGGCATGTAGCTATCGGCGACCTGTTCCTTTGGAACCGGATTTTTGTGGCACCACCAGGACAGCATTCTTGCCCCTGGAGATTATATGCTGAAAGAGTAAATCATCTTGACTTTGAGATTTCCTATCAAGATAACAAGCGATATTTCCAGGATCCAGATGGAAGTGCCGAGGAAATCAGCGCATTTAACCAAGATATCTTAAATCTCCATCGCTGCCACAACCTCAGACTCATATTCTGGGACCTTGAACGCCTCTTTTCTATCGTTGAAAGCCTTACAAATGACAAAGCACCTAGACTAGAATCATTTGAGCTGGTCTATCACGACTCCGACTAGTTCACCCACGACTTTGATTCGCTAGGGGATATTTTCAGAGGAGGGGGCCCACTTCTTACCACTGTGAAGCTGGATGGAGTCAGCATTCCTGATTTCCATGTGCCTCTAGCAAAAGTGACAAAGTTATCGCTGAAAAACTCTAGGCCGATGGGGTAGCAGTTTCCTGACATTGACCCGGAAGAGTTTTGAGGTACTATTGATAAAAGAGCTGGCTTTATAACGTTGATCCCAGGTGATCTGTCGCCCATCGTATAATAACCCCCAATGCCCTGGAAGCACAAGATCCAGGTAAAACGGAAAATATTTACCTCTCCATAACTTTACAAGCCTCTCTGTATCAACGCATCACAGCAACACCTCGTAGTATAGAATGATTGATTGAAAAACACTATAAATGTCACAGATAAAGTTCGAATAGGTGAAAGAAGCTGCTGAGTATCACGAAGTAGGTGCGGGTGGAGGTGTTTCTGAAACGATAAATTACAATGCATCGCCCACTCATCGTGCCGCATCATAGCTTGGAGGAGCAGACATAGTCATAGGCCGTGATACGCTCGCTGCCATGGGCGTCGACCTGTTCACAAGCCTCATGCTGGCTACAACATGGGCAATATCGGCCTCGGAGACGCTGGCGCTGCGTAAGCCGCGAATGAAATCAATCTGTTCGTCAGTCAGCTGACCCTCCTCCCGCTGGTCAGGATCAAGCAGATCTGAGGGAGCCGTGACTGATGTGCTGCCTATGGCGGATCCTGGGTGGGGAGATTTCTCGGATACCGATGGTGCAGAGACCTGGCTGGACGTCGAACGGTGTGCGTATGGAAGATACTTCCTGGCAAGCTGCGCATGGGGTCGATATTGCGAGCCATGCTGAGCAGCAAGAGTGGATACCGTGTACGGATACGACGAGCGATTAAGTTCGCGTGAGGAAGTGGAATTGGCAGAGAAATGAGTGTTCTCGGTTGGCGTTGCATGATACAGCATTGGTGTTGGAATTTGCCGATTGGCGATCCGAAGGTCTGGGGGGATTGAGATATGGTCGTAAGAAATAGTCCCAAAGCTACCTGGAGCAGGTGTGTTCCCAGGGCCGAGCATCGGCTTGAACTCTAGGTCGAAGTCGATAAGACTTCGTCTGCGCGAGCGCTTTCGACGCACAGAACGAATCATGAAAGTGACGAGGCCAACCAGAACGATCACAACGACAGCTATGCCTCCGATTATTGGTCCAATTGGTGCACTACTTGTAAGATGAGTGAAGAAATACAAGGGAATTGGACAAATTGACGTACTGCGACTTCGATGAAACAGACGTGGACACGTCCCCGGTTGGTGATGGTATGGCAGTCAAGGAAGGAATTGATAAGGAAGGTGGAGGAAGGAATGTGATAGAAGATTCTGTTGCTCCAGAACCTGATGGTGACGAGATGGGTATTGAAGATGCAGGTTCGGAAGGAATGGTTGCAAGAGAACTTGAAGATGAGGCAGCTGAAGTGATGATAACGCTGGATGTAGCAGTTAGACTCGTGGATAAAGACGTAGACACGCTCGAGCTAGAAGTGGTAGTAGAGCTAGCCGCTGAGGATCCGGGACTTGAGACAGATGTGCTGTTGCTGACGACTGCGTAATCGAAGATGAAAGAAGATGCATTAGAACTTGAAGTGGTAGAAGCGTCATCCCACGACCACAGGGTTGTCATAAGTGCGTGGAATGTCGGTGTTAAGTTCGATATCGTATAAGCGGAGACATTGTACGTGAGGACGGTGGCCGTTCCAACATAAACTCCTGGGTGAGCGCTACCATCGATGTCAAAAGTAGCGTTGACGTTCGTTTGAGAGTTTATGATGTACAAAGTGATTGCTTCGCCTGAGTCAAACATGAGCAGCCGCCAGATATTTCAAATACATGCAGACTTACCAACGAAGGTGACTTGCATCTGGCATTGGTATTCTGTTAGACATGTGGCAGCTGGAGCTCCGATGAGATAGGTTTGCAAGCGATGCGCAGAAGCTTACAAGTTCTGTGAAAGTTATTTTAGATAAGTTCTGCAAGGTAGGAAAATAGAAACTAACGCTGTGCGGTCATACGCCAAAGACTGTTCGATTGTGGAATTGGAAAGACTGGTTAATGCTGCCCAGCCCGAGGAGTAACTCACGGCGTCGTCTTGGTCGTCGACGATGATGTCGCCGGTAGTAAGAGTAAAAAGGTATAGAAAAATGATGAAGAAGAACATTTCGAAAGAGTGTCTGGCCCGCCAGTCGCAGTCAAGCAGAAAATCGGGATGATACTATGTATCCCAATACTTTATTGTTCTGTCCTGCACCCACATTCGCCCACAGGAGACAACACGAGTATCTGGGACCCACGATTTTTGAGATAAGGGCCGGTTTTCGGGCGCCCATCGAAGAATATTTGTATACAGTGCCTGTGAAGAGTGTAATTGACGTTAATGATCGGCGGTGCTCCGGCTCCTCTCACTTTTGTTGCTACGAACAGGAACCTGATCCTATCTCGATCAGAGCTTCGGCTCGGATTATTTGAATGGGGCGCTACGCATGTGTCTTGGGAGACAAAAAATGCAGAGCAATCTGAGCGAGCTGTGGGTCCAAAGCCCATGACCCGTATGTGCTAAGTTGTGCTTGCGAAAGTGCCGCGCTTGTAACCATGCCTTTAATCAAGCCTCGAGGACTTTGATCCTGGATCGCTCGACTGACAGACAATTGCAGATGTTGATCCATTGATTATCGGATACCAACGCACCACCGCACCCAGGGGGATCCACGACGTTGCTATGCCACCAGTTTGGCGTAATTCTATCTTCGCATGTCCAGTTCCACCAGCGACCAAGATGATATGGATTTTAGATGGTGCCATATGAAGTAGATCGCATAACGCCGTTGAATTGACATTGCATTTCATTCGAATGAGTTGGCTGGGAGCTGGAGCTGTCAGCGCTATTAGTACTGTGCGTTACACGCCTATCACTACCTGCGAGAAATGCCTGGATTTTGGCGTGTTCTGGCTGAGCGCCCAGTTGAAGATTGAAAGCCCGAGAATTGCAGTCAGAGAGCTTAAGAAACTAGTGGTATCGATTACAAGAAGTACGAGAGTTCGAACAATGAGTCGGCGTAAAGGCGTTGCTCTGGAAGCAGAGCACTCCAAAGGATTAGCAGGGATTCTACGCCACGTATTTTGGTATCGGCGATACGAGTCACTAGTCACTGGTGCCGTGCATTTAGACAGGTAGGTTGATCAGACGGACTGAGGAAGAGGTTGGGAAGGGGACGAAGTTGAACAATCGAAACAGAGGCAGGCACTGAATCGGCAACTGCCGAGCGCGATGGCACAATAGCCTCAACACATTGGATAATCGTGTACATTCCGTAGCTGTAGGTAAATACAATAGAGTCGGGGATGCATAGGAACGAAACAAGGAGTGTGTATAACCCCGCCTAGGAGTATTGAATGAAATGCGCAAACGCAAGGAACACCGTCTCAAAACGCCGCTGCTCTCAGACCCTATTCTCTTCGCCCAATCGCCCGGCAAAGGCGCTGCTAAATCCGAAACCAAACCGGCTCGAAGCACGGGATGTAGGGTGCACCCAGGACTCCGCGGAGCCTCCATCTGATCCGAGGTCCCAGTCCGCATCGGAGGCAGGTGGCGACGGTGCGTAGGAGAACATGTCGATCTCAGATGCGGGTGTCGGCGGCGATGAAGAGGCCGACGCGAGGAAGGAAGAGGAGAAATCGAGCGTGGGCAGGACGAAGGACTGAGATGGGTCTATGTGATCCTCGAGCGCCCCGCCATCGTGCGACGGCGCCCAGTGGGAGTCGGCCTCGCTGAAAGCATCCATCTCGCTGGCGTCATCCTCGCTGTCGACGTCGGGGACCGCAGTGGCCTCTGTGTTTGCCTCGTACAACTCGCACCACCCAGAGCCGCTCTCGCCTATGACGCTGCGCACTTCCGCTGCACTCCAGCCTGCGAAGGAGACGCGAAGGATAGTGCACACGCCCCGTCCTTCAGTTGAATGCCTCCCAGAGGAGTACGCATCGCAGGAGACCCCCTTGTGCCACACGCTGGCGGAGTCTAGACGCGCAAACAGCGAGGATACACGCAGACTGTGAGTGGAGTGCGAATAATGCAGCGATGCCAACTCTGGGAGCGGTATAAGACGGTCGCTGGGGAGCGGGGATGCTGACAGAGGGAGTCGAGATGTGGGGGTGGGTGCAAGGGGGATGAGGAGGTAGGTCGTCAGGCCTGCGGTTGCCGGGTTGGTGGTGGGGAAGTAGCGCTCGAACTCGGCGGCATCCTCTGAGGTGGAGTCTAGAGATGCATTGGATTTGACGTCAGCAAAGAGGAGGGATGCATTATTGGTGGGCTTGATCATCTCCTTAGTCTGGGCCTGGGCCATCGGTCCGTTCTCCTTGCCCATCTTCACTCTGCATTCATCGCGCATCTTGATGACGTCCCAGTCTGCCTCCCAGAATGCACGACCGGCAACAGGTACATTCTGTGCCAAATTCTGGAAAATAGGTCGCGTGCTGCTGAAGTTCCTGGCTGTGCCGAGTCCGACCTGCATCGTGGTTCTCGGTACCATCGGCACACGAGGAAGGTAGGGTCCCCTCGACAGCGCATGGCGCACCGGGAACGACAAATTCGACCGTATTCCTTGAATGCCTGTGTGCGTCCCCGTGTGCATTGCTCGGGATGTGATAGGGAGCGCACTGGACGGTGCACGAAGTCCTGGTGCGGTCAAGTGTGCAAAGAAGCTTGTAAGAACATTGCGGGTTTGCTGGACGACTTTTTGGGTAGCAGTCCTGGCTGAGCCAGTGGTCGCAGGTTGAGGTAGATGAATATGAATCTGTCTGGTGGACCCCGCTGGATTGCGGGGTAGCAATCTAGTTAGGAAGCGGCCGGGTATGGCGCGCGACCCGTATGATGCTAGCTGCATGCTAGCCTATCTGAATGGTACTCTCAAAAGATGGAGAGTGTAGTTCAGCAAGAGGCTATAAGATGGCGGTTTAAAAGAATGCAGGGGCTGTGGATTCGGAGACAGGGCGGCGGTCACTCGGTGGAGACGCGCAGCCATGCCGAAGACTCGGAAGAGGTGTGGCGCGGTGACTCCAATGAGTTCAAATCAGGCAATACTCCTATTAAATTCACGCGCCACTTCGATGCCACAACCTGACAGCAGCTGACAGCCTCATCAGACCTCATCGATGGCCCATTCACTTTGAAGTTTGGATTCACCCCAAAAAACATGCAGAATCAATAGCCTACGAAAATCAAGCGGATATACCCAATAATATCAACACTCCCTCCCTAATTTATTACAACTCCAACACTTCGTAGATTTTCGTAGCCCTTGGGCCGTCCATGAGATCTGCTGTGGCGGCAAAGTAGGTATCGTAATCCTCCTTCAGCTCAGTTAATCCCTAATTGGTGCTATGTGAGGACGCAGCTCGCAGCGAAAATTGAAGATCGCGTCTTACTGTAAAGAAATCCGCAAGGGACGTCCACTCCTACAGTATTAAATGAGCGGCTGCCATACTCGGCTACAGCACAGAAATTTCATACCTCGTGAAGAACAAACCTGTAGGCAGAGGTGAGCTTGATACAGAAAGATGGTAGGTAGCTCAACTGACTCTAATGGTTCTCCGGACGACAGATTTGCGGGATCGTTCTCCACCTCTGGTACGCTATAGTAGCCTTCGAGCCGACGCAATAGACTATGCGGTTGCTTTGTCTCAAGAGCCTTGAATATTTGAGCCACCGCAGCCTTGAACGCATCCGTCTGTCCGGATTTGACGAAGATGTGAACGTCAATAGCAATAGGCATGGCTCTGAGGATAACGAGGATCGGGGATCAGGTGAAACGCTTCCAGATCATCATGACAGCCGTCTTATATACCCATTTATCTAAATCCGCGGAGAACTAAGTAAGAGATGAGCAGTTGATACGTCGGTGGTACGTCAAGGAACATCGGCGTGATTTGGAATCCAATGCGTACGAGGTCACGATGTTTCAGTGTACTGTATGCATCCCTTCGGCCAGTGTGCTGAAGCCCGAAGCCCTGATAAATCACTGTCCAATATGCGTTATAGATGTCGTATGAGCTGTCAAAAATTTAGATACGGCAATATATTGCACAACCATGGCTAAACGAGCAACTACGTCGCGAACCATGCCCAGTTCAGCACTTAGACTGCAGCGTAGTCTCTGCGTGACAAAATACGTGTATCATTGTCCACCCAGAATTTCCGAATATACTCACTCGGAGAAATAATTTAGATCGATGCGGCTTACTTGAGCCATTCCAATTTCTTCTCGCGAAGCACACTGGCACCACCACATCCGGCAAGAGATCCACGGAGATTTTAATAACCTAAGATGTCCACTGACGGACGGGGTAGATCAGATCCTCGACCTCGTCTGCGCTCATAGAAGGGATGGAAAGTCGGTTGCAGAAGCGGCCAGCAGGCCCAGATTCTTGAGGGTTCGGCTCCGCTCCACCAGCAGCTCTGCTGTAAACGACAAGGTGGAGTAAGGCATCCAAATTATCACTATCGCAGATGGTTCAGCAGATAGATCCAAATATAGTCGATAACGATCTGAAATTGTAAAGAATGGCATGAGTGATCGAGGCAAGAGTCATAAGACTGCACTTCATCTTTGCACGAAAATCCACTCGGCATAGACACAGTGTTTTCAGAAGCGGCCAAATTCGACAATTGCTGAGTAGTACTGGAATGATTGACATCGTAAGTGCTTGTAATCTCAGTCGATTGTAGCATGCTCCAGGATGAATGTTTTGAAGGATACCACCACGCGCACGATGGGTGAAATTTCCGGGTTCTTAAGGCAGATAATGGCATGCAACGAAGATGTGAAAAGATGAGCTCGAAGTTGGTGCCCTTGATATAGCTTAACGCGCAAGCAGGCACAATGCCTATTTCTATGCGTATATGAAACAGCCGTGGGGCTATGCCTTCCGGGAGCTTTGCTTCATCGATGCTAGAATACTCTCCAAAATCAAGAGAGACCGAAGATGATAATTCCAATGGTAGGATGGAGCTGACCTGGTCACTGCCAAATGAATGAGCAAAGGGATCCCATTGGGGCGGAAGAAAGGAATAGAAGTATAGTGAGGATAGATGCCATGAAGTTTCAGTCGAGTGAAATTGGGTGCTAACGCCTGAGATGAACACGCAAGTAGCGATATGTGTGCCGCGGAGACAGATGCGCTTTTGAGGCCAGTTATTCCCAGTGAAGTCCAAGAGGCAACCAAAGGGCTAGACCAAACGACTTTGTGCGTTGAATACCTTCAAGCCATGCATACCCTATTGATCTGGCATTCGTATATGAATGCGGAGGCGACTATCTCAACTTCAGCTTAAGAATTGCACAAGAATGTGATAAGAATGCAGGTCGCTCGACAGAGCCTTTGGGCTGAGACCGGGAGTCTATCCCATCCTTGTGACACTTGAGGTATAGCTAGTGAGAAGTATTGCCACTCCACAGGGTCGGCATGCCATTTATTTTGCATAATTGCTAGGATAGTCCCTGTAGGAAGTGTGCTGATGGGTTGACGTATGTCATACAACTGTGTGAGCTTTGAAGACGCCGGGTGCAAGGACGCACATCTCGTTATACTCCCGCCACTCCCGCCTCGCAATGGCTGGAAATATCTAGCGACTTTGAATGTAGGATCCTACGCCCAATCATGGTGTCAAGTTGGCCTTCAAAAGCTTGCATCTGATCTTGAGCAAAATTTGTTTGGATACGGTGTGATGTCGCACTGATCATGAGTAAAACAGGGGCTGTTTTTGACAATAATGAGAATGATCTTTCAGATTTCGCCAAGAGAGAGATTTGGGAGTTAAACGTTTGCGTTGGACAGAGATGTGGGTGGGGGCCAAAGATCGACGGCACGGAATGCTGCCGAGTTCCATATTGATGGTCTGGCATTTTTGCTAAACGATGTCGACCTTCATCAAAACTTCATCAAATACGCAAAATTCGAATTATGCGGTCGGTTTGACCTCTGTCCTTTACAGCAACACGTACAACGGTTGATTATACGTTGATTGCCAGCAGTCCTCCCAGCAAAAACTAGCGCATGACATGATGGCATCGGCAAGTCCGGCGCGAACCACGTGTTTAGCGCATGAATTTGCGGTCGGCCAGAGGTGAAGAGCATTCTTCACGTTTGGTCGACATTTGGGGGTGACGTCTGGTGCGATACTGGTGTAGTGAGTTGGCTGCGATATCATTGCTCCGAAACTTTGACTGATAGTCACTCTTGACTGGTATCAGCCCATTCACCCTGAATCTCTGTCCGCTCCAGTGCTTCGGCTCTCAGTCTAGTTACGCCATTGCATTGCTTAACTTCCTAGGTAAGTGTCTCACGCAAAATGGTGTGGTGATGTGTTAACAATGATTCAAGATGGTGATGAGGCAGAGTCCACTCTCCTCTGATATATCAGCCGCTATCGCAGAGCTGAAAGCCTCAGAGGCGAGCCTGAAGGCATTAGAGGCTCAACTGGTCCCAAAACTCGAAGCCTGCCGAGAATCTCTCAAATCAACACAGGAATCGCTTTTTTCCCTGCTTAAATTGCAGAGCAATTCCCTAGCATCAGTCCTCAGCCTGCCTCCAGAAATTCTCGGCTACATCCTCGAAATTGCGCTCAGCTCGCGATCCAAACCGTTCCAGCACCTACCTGTTCACCTCTCTCATGTCTGCAGGACGTGGAGGCAGACTGCGCTCTGCCATCCTTTCCTGTGGACTAACATACGAGTGGATGCCTCCGGTCCCAGTACGCTTTCAGACCTTTACTTTCAAAGGTCGAAGGCTTGCGAGCTCAATGTTTGGTATATTCACTCAGTACTACAGGATCCACGAACCTTTGATCCGACATCTATCAACCTTCGACGCTGTCGAAGACTGCTCATGACATTCTCGCACATGGAATCAGCCGAGAGTATCCTTTGTAAGGTGGCCTCGGAGGCGGTACCTTGCCTCAGAGTGTTCCAAATTTCAACCGACGATGAGCTGTCCTACCCAATGCATCACACGAAACTCGTCCAGCCGCTATTTTCGAGTAGCACGCCTAGCCTTCATACTATGACCATGAGCGGTATCGGCCCGATGAAATGCGGGGCCTTGCCTGCAAATCTCACACACTTGGAGCTCAAAGTCAATCTCGTGGACGACGGATTTTCGCCCAAAGACTTTGCAATATTTTTAAATAGCGCCGCGCCCACGCTGAGGTACATTGTCCTCGAAGGCATAGTAATCGCTTTCGACCTGAGCGAAAAACCGTCGGCGAAAATCGAGTTGCCGGCACTGGTCTCTCTTAATATTCGTTACCCGATCTGGGGCGACGCCATCAGTTACATCGAGGATCTCTGGTCATGCATCCGCACTTCGGCGCTGCAAGATCTAACACTCTGCAATCTGAATGACGCAGAGCTGCACGACACCATGCGGGCAATCCAGGACCAGCGGGAACAAGGCCGGTTTGCAGAGATCAAAAGCCTCTGCTTGGAGGATACTTACATGAACCACTATACGTCGCCGGACTACGTGCCCGAGGAATTCTACACGGCCGATAGCATGGTAGATGATTTGATGATGGCCTTCCCCAAAGTCTGCATCTTGATGCTGAGTGGAGACGCTGTAGTCTCCGTGCTCAACCTCATGCTAGAAACGGACCGGAAAAATGTCTGCTCAGACACGGGTACCCTATGGCCGAATCTGCAGTGTCTCATTGTCGTACATCCACAGGAGACGTTGCTGCGTGACGTCGTGCTGTCCAGGAAGGCCGTTGGCCACCCCATTTCCGAGCTAAAAATCCAAAAATCCAGGGGATTCTCCGACAAAACCACTGACTGGCTCCGCCGAAGGGTGCCCAAATTCTCAACCAGCAACTATATCTCCAGAGCGGGCGTGGTGAGCTACTTTCTTCGTCGCCTATTCAAACACTGCTTAATCTCCGTCCTGCGCAGTATGACCGGGTGTTATTTGAATAGAGTGACGACCTGCAGCTGTCCCTGCATCGACTGGCAATATGGTGGACATATGGAAGACTTCAATTCAAACTAGTTGTTTTTGAGTTGCGCTGCGTGTTTTACGATATTGATTGCGATAACAGCAAACATCCGGTCCGGCAGAAGTTGCCTACGGTTGAAGCCGCAAATCCATATGAAGTGGCGTTAACCGTAGACCGCACGATTGCAGTGAGGAAGCCTTGCCTAGCAAACAAATATGCCAATTAATATCTCCGGGTGACAAGCTTGCCGCAGATGGCATGTAACGTGGTAGATCAAGAGATTTCCATCGTATAAGCAGATGTACAAGACACAAACAAATAAAGAATAAGAAATAATGAAGCACAGTAAAGACAGTGTGTAGGCAATCCACCAGTCCACGAGGATGGGAGATGCCGAATAGGTTAGCTTAGTAATAATGCCAAAGGGTATGCAACTGGTATACAGGAACATGACTACTCATTGGCGACCTGCAAAGCATTGTCTTAGTCATGAATGCGGGACAAGAGGAAGAAACGGAAGATGACTCACCTTCAACACCCGTGGCGGCGCCCCATAGAACCCATCGTCATCCAAGCTCCCCCGCGCCTCCGCGTGGTCATCCACGTATCCGCCCTCGTACGCGTACGCATCCTCCTCCTCACCATCACTGTCCCCGTACGCCTGCTGCTGTTGTGGCGGCATCGTATTCCGTTTGAATGGGTCCGCCGCGGCTGGCGCATACCCAGGCTGGTAGTGCGACGCATAGCTCTCGTCGTTGTGCGGCGGGGTGTGCCCTGAGCTACTCGAGTGATTCGCAGGCGGGTCCTCCGCGACGGGCCCGAAGCTGCCCACGCTACGCGGATTGCTCGTATGTGTCCCCGCCGTGCGCTCTGAGCCGCGACGGTTCATCCCCATCCCTGCCGCGCCGCCCAGGCCGGCGGCAGCAAGTAATTCGGGCTCTGCGCCGGAGGAACGGCGGTAGCGCAGGTTGGCGCCGTACGGGTCGGGAAGCTGCTGCCCGGTCACACCGCCGGCAGGAGGGCCGGCGAAGGCGGCGTACGGCGTATGCTCCTGCGCATCGTACCCCCCGTCCTGCCCACCGCGGTTCATACTCCGCGCGCGCATCGCACCAATGCCCGCGGCTCCTGCAGCACCACCGAGCAGCGCGGGATCGACGACCTGGCCCACCTCATAATGGCCGGCAGACGACCCGACGTTGTGCATCGCATATGCCTCCATCGGTGGCTGCCCGTACGTCCCATGGCTCTCGCTTGAATAGCCCGCTGCATACGGTGCATTCTCCGCGCTCGTACCTCCGTAGCCGCCAGCGCCACCGTAGTTGCCGGCCCCACCGCCGTAGCCAGCTGCCTTGGCGCCGTATCCACCGGGCGTGTTGTACGCGTCGTCGTCGTCCCATGCATTCGTGCGTGAGGTCGCCGCGGCCTCCATCGCCGCCTCGGCGACATCCTTGTCGAAGCGCTCCGCGCGGCGGCGGCGGATGCAAGTGGTTGCAATGAGGGCAATGATCACTATCGCGACGATGCCAACTGCCGTGAAGACCCCAGCAACTTCGCCTGTGTGAGAGAAGAATCTGGAAGGGTGTATCAGCAGTGTCATTGTGCAAGAACCAGCTGGACGGAATGTACCCAGTGGAGGTGCGGCTGACGGCGCTAGGTGTGACCGATGCGCTGGAGGGGTATACAATCACGGTGGATGTTTTCTGCGTGAGGGTCGAGGCCGAGAGGGGGGTGCTTGTGGGGAGTATAATCGAGCTCGAGCTGCTGGAGCTTGTAGAGGTGGAGGTGGGCAGCGGAGTCGAGCTCGACAAGGGTGTGCTCGAGGTCGACGACAATGACAGCGGGGTTGACGTTGAGGTCACTACCACGATCGTCGACGACGAAGAGCTCGAGGCTGACAGAGAGGCCGAGGACGAGGACGAGGACGAGAGTGAGCTCGAGGTAGAGGTGTCGGTTTTGCTGGTGCTCGTTGCGGCGATCGTGGTCGAGGAGAGCGGGGGCGACCGCAACGGTGGCGGCGTCGAGGAGCTGGCCATGATAAGAATCAGTCAATGAGGAGACAGCAGAAGGGAAAGCAGCTGACGAGGAGGCTGGGGGTATAATAGCTGTCTGGCCCCGTGGCCATATGGTCAGTAAACTCCGGTCAGCCTTAAACTGAACACAGACTCACGCATCGCTGGATGAATGGTAGGTACTTTTTCTCAGACGGTGGACATTAAACGAGTGTGAGGTGATAGTGATCGAGAGTTAGTCCGGGGTATGGGGGAAACCAGAGAGCTCGTCGTCAACGCAAGATGAGAAAACGTTCGGAGGTCGCCGCCACGCGAGCACGTCCGCCTGATGGCGTTTACGGGGCCACATCCCCGCCTCACGACTCACCCTTCATTTCAGAGTCCGTATGTAAGTTGTTCTTCGAGTAGGAAATACAACAAGTAGAAGAGTACAGCGGCATCTCAGTAGCATTCTAGTCTGCTCTCCGCTTTTTCCGACTCGTCGGAGCTTCCTCCTCGCCTGCATCGCCCATCTCCACATCCTCATCTTCATCCCCCTCATCAAAGCCCGCCTTCAAGCCCTTCATCTTCCGTGTCTGCAGCCGGCCCAGATCCTGCTTGCCCACGTGTACACGCCCGCGCAGATCACCCATATCGTCCACCTCTAGATTCTTCTTCTTCTTTCCGAGCCCGCTCTCGATGTCCGTCTTCTTCACCTTCGGCCGGCGCATCGCCGCCTTCCACAGCTCCGCATCCGCAGCCTGATGGCGCCGCAGGCGCAAGTCAAACGACGGGCCCATCTCCGTGAGCTCCACGCGCGGCACACGCGTGCCGGAATTGAGCAGGCGGACCGTGTACGCGCGGATGTGCACTAACGGCAGGCTTTTGACGTCGTCTTCGGAGGACGTAGCGGGGGCGGGGCCGAGGGCGATGCTAATGACATGCTCGAGGCCAGGAAGGCAAATTGAATCGATAGCCTCGCCATTGAAGAAGTCCATGAGGAGCGACTTGAGCTGGATAAAGCGTGGGTGCGTTGTGAACAGCTCCGATGCAAAGTGCATCATTGGCTTGTGGCCTGGCGTCGATTTTTGTGTCTGTGTAGTGCATCAGCTCCAGTTTATTCTCCGTACCTACTTGTTAAAGTAGAGTGAAGGGGACGGGAACACACCTTGAAGGTCTCCAGCGCTTTGAAACTGCCCTTCTCCACACCCACCTCGCACATGTCTAGTACCCGCCCATCGTAGCACCGCGCAAAGACCAGACCGTCGGGCCGCTTCTTCGTGCTCTGCCCGAGGACGAACATCGAGGCGTCATTCTTTGCGGCCCAGAACTCGAGCGAGGCGGCATCCTCGAACGGGCGCACGACATTCTTTTTTGAGAAAGCGATTGCGTGGGGGCGTTTGAGCGCCATCTAGGTGAGATTTAGCATTGAGGTCGGCAACAGTGCGTGGGTGTGTTGGAAAGTTAGACAAAGGGCAGAAGGTGATGAAATAGCACGCAAAGAAAGGCAAAAAGGAATCAAAAGAAAGAAAACACACCAGATCTTTCATCACCCCGTTCACCACCTCACCCGTGTGCGTGCCCCGCACGAAGATTGCCGTGCGCGGGTCCTCGATCTCCTTCGGCGCGCGAGCGTCCATCGCACGCTTTGAGCGTGCATTTTTGGGTTTTCTAGGATATAGTCAGCTCCATAGCGTGCAGAGGGCGTACCAGGAGGAGGCAAAGCAGAGGGCTTACACTGTCCGGAGCATCGTAGTTGGTCGAGGAGGAGGTGAAGAAAATTCGAATTACCCGATTCGGGTGGGCGCCTAATTACCCTCTTCCTCTCTCTCGCACCCAACTCGCACGGTCGCACCACGGTCGCCCGCAGCACCCAATTCCTCTTCAAAAGTTGTGCATCTTCATACAGTTACACAAAAACAGGAGGATTAGATTAAAGCCTATTCCTGGATCTTTTGCCTCAGCGCATGTTATATTTCGGCTCCTCGCGCCCATACCTGGTCGGTTCTCGAGCTGAAACACAAGCATTTAGGGTATTCGGACCCTCATGCCATCCGCAGCAGGTGCCATTTCATTGCTCAAGCTGATAACGGACCAGAGAAGCCTCCCCGATCATGTACTGTTATCTCGCATCAAAAGAGTATCGCCAGGGTGTTCCCAGCCCAAAGTAGGTCAATCACTGTTATATGATCTCAATAGACGCAAGCTAATAGGACACCCAGTGACAGAGCTCAATGACCATCACTAGCTTTAACCGAAGGCATAATAGCCACAACAAAGCAAGCTTCTACGCATCGCAGGATACCGAGCCACGCTGCTGGAGAACCCACGCGCGGTCATAAAAGTAAATCAGTTACCGCGCTCGAGAAGCATACCTGCGTGCTATCCATATTGCCTCGCACATATGGCGCCGCATTTCTATTGCGGCCCAGGAGCTTTGACGAGCCATTCGCATATTGGGCCAGGCCGAGCTCCTCGTGCAATTCATCAGCAGGAGCAGGATCCGCGGTCTACACGTCAAAATCTAGATGCGCAGATTGCTCGTAATATTCGCATTCACATAAAGCTCTATCTAGGGATTTTTTCTTTCTTTCACGGCTCTCGAATAGTCCAAAGAGACCGTCTCAGTCAAGATCCTTAGGGTGAGCATCTTCGCCGTTCATAAGTGTCCATCAAGTTAACTGAGGTTTGAAGCTTGAATTTAGAGATAATACATAATCTAGTGACACTGCTTGGCTAGGCGCCTATAGCAATATTTGTCGCAAAGGTCTGCTGGAGAAAGTATCAGAAAATCGGGCAGATCTATTTGTTTGACAACATGTCTTTCGGCACAACTCAACCTGTTCATTTTTGGTAAAGTTGTGGGTCCACGGGCGTTAGACTGCACAAGCGCAGATCTTTCAATGCGGATACAAGGTTCAATCAAATCACAACAGCCTTAAAACTCCGCCAACTGGCGACCACAAGCGCCTAAGTGCCCTTGATTCCTGTCCTTCTTCTCACTTCCCCCAACTCAGTGCGTCCATAGTACA
This sequence comes from Athelia sp. TMB, assembly GCA_014898675.1. NCBI lineage: Eukaryota > Fungi > Basidiomycota > Agaricomycetes > Atheliales > Atheliaceae > Athelia > Athelia sp. TMB. The sequence continues at coordinate 23,905 of JACXVL010000060.1, forward strand.
GAACGAATTTTTCGATGCGTCTCCCATTTTATATGACCAAATGGCTTGTGGCCATCTTCTCTCTTCTGCCTATCCTGATTGGCGCTATGCCATCTCTCTCATGGAGTAGCCCAGCAGCGTGGCCAAATGGTCAGTGCGTCTTATGTATTCTGAACACATCGTGTCTTATCGAAGTGATTTTGTAAGCTCTTGGCACCTACGCTAGTAAGTAATAGGATAAAGGACCACAAAACTTGGACTGATACTGGTGATTATTCAGGCGCCTGGCATGCCGAGGACGCCAGTTCCAGTTTCTGGGATCGTGCTGCCACATGGGCGTGTCTGTACAGAAATACACAGAAACCATTCTCCACGATGCCACTGCCACCTATGCCTCCACCGCTGTGGGCATTGCGGATATGAAACTTTCAATGTCCCATCTTATCGAGCGTACACGTGTTTTAAAAGCATCCGTTCAGGGGAAGCACGGGAAATCAGTCAATGATCTCTACGAAAGTCTGGCCACTGAGATGATCAGGGTTTCGAATGAGATCCGCGAAGAGTTCCCGCCTCCAGACAACGCTGAACATCATGCTCAGCGGACTCAAGTGATATCGAGGATCCTAGCCAAAATTGAAGGTGGAGTCGTGCGAGCGGTGGCTGAAGTTGGAATATCTGAGAAAGAAGCCAAGCTTCATTTCGAGGCCATAGAACCCCATATTCGAGACGTGCTTGTTGTTACTGGTGAGAATGACATCTCAGCCGTTCTTTGCATTCTGATTCTGATTGCAGGGGATCTGGTCGAGCTGCACCCCACCATCGCTGAAGTACTGCTGTTCTCGGTGGCTGCCTTGGTTGTTCCGGAAGCATGGTTCCTGCGACCTATCTTTGGTATATTTGGATTCGGACCCTCGGGAACCCTGAAAGGTATCTTGAAGGCTTGTGATGTCTACTTTTTGCAGGGGCTGACATCGGCTTTCGGATATCTTAGGCTCGACCGCCGCATGGGCTCAGCGTCGTTTCTTCGGTGGCTATATTCCCGTTGGTAGCTGGTTCTCGCGTTTGCAGTCCGCCAGCATGGGCGGTGTTGGCCTCGGTAGGAAGGTGGGGGCTGGTATTGGGGTTGGTATTGGGGCTGGCGCCGCCCTGCTTGGCAGGTTGTTTTCAGGATCATGTGGTGGTCGTTGAATCATGGGGGGTCTGAACGTGTCGTGAACAATTTTCTTGCAATACTGGTGAAACAACGGTCCACCCAATTGCGGTAAAGACTTCCACTGTTGAGCTAAGAGTTGATCGGCCATGGAGGAATCGATTGCAACAAGAACAGACGTGATTGAAAGGTCACACGACGCTAACGTCTCACGTGTGGGTGAAAGAGCCCCGTGGCAGAGATCGCGGTTTTGTTCGAACAGTGAAGGCTAGGCTCTACCCTGTGTGAACATCTGCCAATAGATATTCCATAAAAAGCATCCACCACCGGTTTTTGAACTCGCTTGTATAAATCAGGCAAATGCTAGTAGCGATTAATATATATTGAAAGATTATCATTAGCCCATGGGGACTACATATGTACAATACTTTGCAAGCGTCATCATTCATCGACGGGACCACGTAACCGAGCGCAGAATTTCTCCGACGTAAGGCTCGAGCACCGCAGCAGATGACCGTTCGATCCTTCCTTGGCCCAGGAATTCGATGGTCTTCAGCGGAGCACCCGTGCAAAATGCGCGCTCCTGAAGACACGCCACCAGCGGGTTGATCCATCTCTGAGGAAAGTCCCACCACATCTGATCAGGCGCACCGAACGAAAGCCTTGTCAGACGTGGGCAGAGCACATCTGTAGGTAGGCGATCTGATCCAGGTTTTCCCAGGACACGGGAGAGGCAGTCCCCACCATGCTGCGAAACGCGGAGTGTCGTCAAGTTCGGTGTAGCTGTTAGAAGTGCGTACAAGTGGTAAGCCAAGCTATCTTCATCAACTGCCCATACGACATCAAGCTCCAAAGTGGAGAGCCAGAATAAATCGAAGAGCTTCGGCGCATCTTGGAGAATGGATGCATAGGCTGGTGCAGGGTAGGGCATAATGAGCGTGACGACTGGCCCGGGGTTTGCCGTGCCGTCCGAGAATGGAGGGGATGCGGATCGATGCAGCCGAATGGTGCGCAATAGAATGGACAGGGTTGAGCCCTCTGTTACGGCTAAGTGCGAATAAAGTGCGCCATTGGTTTTGGGGAATATAGACAGAAATCCATCTGCGGATGAGAATGCGCCAACACGGAGATGCGTGGACAAAGGAAATGACATCAACCGCAAAATCACCGGCACGAGATCTGGAGGCAATACAAGGTGAATGAGTTTGAGTTCGGCAAGTTCAATAGGGGGAAGGGCACTGCCCCACCCAGTCGAATGCACAAATGACAGCTGGAAGTGTTCCAGTCTGCGATTGTTGGAAAGAAGGGCATATATCTCGTTCAAGGACGGGGCGAGTTGCTCCTCGAGATCAGCAAGGTGTAGAAAAATCAAGTCAGTCAAGTTCTGCCAAGGCAGCTTGACGGCGTGAAGAACGAGGTGGCGGAGGGATGGGAGGTTCGTGTGTGTCGCCATGCTGTAGCCTGGAGACGTGAGGAGAGGCTTTCTGTTGACGATTCGTAGCCTGTAAAGCTGCGGGAGTGTGGGGCCGAGGGCGTCCAACAGTCGACGAAGATCTACCGAGGCTAACTCCACGTCGACCTGACTGACTCGTTCACCAAAATTAGGCGATTTGTTCATCCACTCAATCTGAGGCAATTTTCGGTCCGAAAATGCGAGGAGCGTGAGTGGTACCGCAGAGCGGGAGCGTTGGAGGAAGACTTGTGTGACGCGAGGGCGGTTGAGATCAATGAACCGCCAAAGACGCGGAGAGGCATGTGCCACGTCTCTGAAAAAACGGCAGACTTGAGTGTATGCAACTATATATCGCCGAGCCTCCACTTGATCGGGCGCTGAGAGCATTGTGACGTATGTGTTGAATATATTCTCCAGCAGCTCATTAGGCACGCGAAAGACGGGAGAGAAATGCTGCATGTACTGGTTGTTGGAATACATCTGAAATTTATTGTGAGCCAACTCTCAAAAAAACTACACACAAACGACTTACTGTGATAGATGAGAGGAGTATGATCGAATACTGCAACTTCGTCTTCGTCTTATATACATCCAACGACGGAAACAGAGCTCCGAGCGTGCCACTCGAGGCCATCGCGGTATCTACTTGCTTTGATTACCTTTAGAGAAACGCCGACGTGCCACTGCAAATAGGTAACTCAGATACTTGCCCGGGGAACCGATCAAAAATATTTAGGCCGTGGTTGAACTTCCTATTGAGCTAAGATCGCCATGGATGAGTTCTGACCTCACGGGGCAGTGCCTCGCGTACGTCAGGTGTTTGTACCTGATGGACAGTGCTGTCCGGCCCTCTGACATCGACGGGGATTTGGACGAGGAATTTGATCCTGCAGGAAGTGGGGTCAGGTACTCACTTTACGCGAGCCTGGCCAAATCCTGCGCTTAAGAGATGCTGATGAAGACATTCAATCGATATGATCAGGTGGTACTTCTCCCGCGAAATAGGGTAATTAGCCTATCCTCGGGGAGCTTTAGGGTATATCGCATATGATTATGAGGGCCTCGTTTTCCTATTCGGAAGATGAAGCATGTGTACAAAAAACGTGAGGCACACCGGTCACATTGGGTCATCCGGTCCTCCGGAGCTCCAAATGAACGGTAGGAATGGATATCCATTTGCGGATGACGATACCTGTGCAACCGATATTTCATTAGGTCTCGGAGGCACATATGATGTATCTTACGCGTTGCCTGCCTCCAATAGGGCCACAAGTCATTTACAGTTAGATCTAGAACACCGAGGATATATGTTCGCATGGAGCCTGAGATCATGCAAGCAAGCAAGTGATATGAAGAGCGAGCATGTCGATAGCCCACGAGGCGGGTTAGGTGGCTGCAGATGTCTGATGCACATGTCCCTAAGTTGTATCGAAGTTGAACAGTAATGAAGACTGGAAGAACAAAGGAGCTGAGCTTGAAGACCCAGTCTGAACCACCGGGCTGGCGAAGATTTTCGAGCGCTTGCCGGCCCTCGGAGATAGTAACCTGATATTCCCAGGCTCATTCTAACTTCGACCACCTCGACCCTTCAGCGCTTCCTACCGTACATGTGTCGCAAACCGCCTGCTCGAATAATCGTGGATCATCAGTACCATGGCTTTGTCTTTTCTCTTTGAAAATACGGGCGAAGAACCGGCGGCTAGATGGTGATGAGGTAAGAACCTGGTGCCAGACATCAATTTCTTTGAGCGAAGGGCCAAGGCTTCCACCCCTCTGGCGTTGACTCCAGAGACACTGCTTCTCCTCTTGAGCTGGTCGCGAAATCGACATCCTCATCCTTGATCATGAACCCCTACCATCCTCAGCCTGAAATATCTTTATTTGCCTTCCTTCCCTCACACATCGGACAAGATGTTTGCATCTAATAAGCAAAGCAACGAGGCACCGCAACAGAAGTCAGTGTCGTCCTTGCATCCTTTGATCCATTTTTTGACACCCTTGAAGCTCATGCTACGCTTCGCTTCCGCCAAGCAGGACCCCTCAAAATATTATTACAGTGACCCACAGACGAGCTTGAAGATTCAAACTCGCGTGTCTGCCGTCATCGTGACGGAGTCAACCATATAGCACGACGTCTGAAGAATTCTCCCTAATAACAACATCAGTACTTTGCCCGCGATCATTGGTTGTCTCGACTCTCCACATGAACAAACCAATTGTTAGACTGCCCACATCACTCGCATTCGGACCATCCGTCACAGATATCGACGATGACTCGTGATCTGCAGCTGCGTCTCAAGCACCGAGAGCTCGACATCCCCATCTATTCCCAGCAAATCCCCCAGACAAGTGGGATGTTTTCGCCATGGTAGAACCCAGGCTGGACAACCCGCACTTTCTCCCCCACCCACAAAATCCCGTTCTCAATCACATTGTGCGGACGTTCATGCGCAAAGAAACTCCTTTGATTATAGGTGGGGAGTAGAGGATGGTCACACCGCTGGCTAGGCATCACCCCCAGTGGTCTTGGAGCCCATAGCCCACAAACAGCCTTCTAAACTCACTTCCCCTCGAATGATGACCTTCCGATCCATCACCGACTCACCAGCCTCTTCGGGGCGACATCTACGATACTTTGCCTTCGTCGCCCGTGGATCATATAGGGAGGTGGTGTGGGCATTGACAGGCTTGGAGAGGAAGTTGCTATCGAGCTTAACAGTAAAGTCACTGACGTTTTGAGGGACTCGACCAACTCATTTTATCCCGACCCAATGACGTTGTCAGCGGCGAAGATATCCATACGGAACGAGATGTCCCTCGGCGCATTACGGAGTACAAACCCAGACTGCATCTTTCCTGGCCGGTTCCCCCGAGTGTCTCGAGGACATCGAGATTGTCTACTTCGATGTGCTTTTATACGCGTCGCCATTATACGCGTCGCCATTATACGCGTGGCCATTATACGCGTCGCTATTGTACGCATCCAACCTGGCGGAGCGTGTTCCCTCACGTCTCTCTCCCAACATACAGTGACCGCGCTTGCACCGTGACCCGAGTCGAGTCTGGGACGTCGAGATCCCTCTAGGTATCGAGCCACTGCACGATTTCGAAGCCGTGCACCGAGACATCGAGCCAGGGAACATCATCGTTGCGCCAACAGATCGCATTACCATCAGTGACTTCGGGCTTTCATTCGATGTTGCCAATACCAGAGGCTTCTGTCTCACGAAGTTCCACGCCAACAGGATGTATGCTGCCACGGCACATCTGTTACTTCAGTTCTGAGATCTGCCACTCGCAGATGGCGTCATCTTACTGGAGCTGGTCACGGATGCGGCGCACCAGCTTGGGGAAGGGCACCATAGAAAGATTTTACGCAGGGGTAGAGCTCCAGCGAATGGTAGAGCATCATATGGGGGAGCAGTTCGGGCATGCAGATCATCTGGGACTGTGCGATCTGAAGGAGCTCTTGACAGTTGCGATGAGTCAGAGAAGGGGTCTCAAGGATAGAAGGCGTCTGTGTTTTCCGTGGGGATAACTTGGGGCGGGTGTGGAGGGAGAATCAGCGAAGTGAAATTGTCTGTAATCAACGCGGCGAGGGTGACATCTCATGTCCCGAAGGGTGCCAGAAAGTTTGAGGTGGGATGAGCTTGATTTAGTCGAGCCGACCTCGCTTCATACTTATCGTTTGACATTGTAAATGCCTTTAATTACATCAAACCTTCTTTTCATTAGATTGTCAGCTCTCATAGTTCTCATTCTCCTTCCTATACAGAGTAGGCCTGGGACCTGGATCCTGATAGCACATCATGGCAAGCCTCAACGGCGGCGGTGGCGGTGGCGTGAGCTTTTTTTGGACATTTGAGACTCAGATGAGTTCCAGACTTCCAGTATTCCAAATTTGGATTCCTCAGGGGCCTTTCTCCTCTTCTTGAGACTGAGACCCACGACGACACCTACAGCACTGATCATGCCTCTATGTCGAAAGATTTTGAATTTTGCATAAATGATTCTCTCTCTCGCGACATCTGTTCCTTCAGCCATATCTAGCAGCTATTCGATCAGTGCTTGTTTGCACAACTCTCACCAATTGGCGCTCCGCCGCATAATCTGGTGGCGTCCTATGTTTGGCTAGGTTTGGTGTCAGTGCCAGTCTGGGAACCGATTGAAACTTTCTTTCTTGACTTTGGTGTAAATTCGACTCCAGCAGTTGTTGCAGTGACTACCACTGCTACGCGAAAGGCATCCCATAGTAACTCGCGCAAAGCTCTCCTCGTTCGCCACAGTTGTCTTGTTTTTCTCCCTCCTCAACGGTATCGGCTGAGATACGTAGCTACTAACGGAGACTTGGATCGACTCTGACCCTAAATCTAGTGTTCCGCCCACAATGTGAGTTATCATATTACTTACTCTTTCACTGAGCTCTTTCCTGACAGTCACCGCGGACCGTCAGTTGTACCACCTCCAAGTCTGAACCACGTTTTAGCTCTGCCGCGAGTCCTCCAATTCACAAAAATTCAATCGCCCGCATCAGGTAAGTACTTATAGATGTGAAAACCCATGAAAAAACCTTCAAAATGACTTCAGATGACTACGAGACAAATCCTACTTGCTTCCGATATACTTACCGCTATTGCTGGGGTTCAAGCTACAGTGGCCAACCTGGAAACACTGGAAGCTCGGCTGGTTCCAGAGCTCCGAGTATCCCAAGAATCCCTCAAATCAGCCCGCGGATTGCTTGCTTCCCTCTTCAGATACCAGAGCAACGTTATGGCACCGGTCCTCAGCCTACCTCCTGAGATTTTGAGGATGATCCTTAAGATTGCGGTCAGCTCTAGGTCCAAATCATTCCAACATCTTCCTGTTCACCTTTCGCATGTTTGCCGAACATGGAGACAGGCTGCACTCAGTGATCCGTGTCTGTGGACAAACACTCGAGTGGACGCTTGTGCCAGCGGGCCCAGGGCGCTGTCCGACCTTTACTTTGCAAGGTCGAAGGCGCGAGATGTAAATGTCTGGTATATCCACTCACTCCCAGTATCAGCGGATCCATGGACGTTTAATCCCACATCTATTGCCCTTCACAGGTGCCAAAGACTGCTCATGACGTTCCTCCATTGGAATTCGGCTGAGACTATCATCAGGAAAGTGACCTCGCAGGCAGCACCTCGTCTCAGGACATCTCAAATATCATGCAACGACTTGCCACACGAGTCACATCGTCCAGAGCCTTCTAAACCACTATATTGGGCAAACGCGCCGTGCCTTCGCACCATGACAGTGAGCGGCATAAACCCCTTGAATTGCGGCATCCCGCCTGCAAATATAACACGCCTGGATTTAAAAAATTGCTGGGACAATGACGAACTGACAAATGCAGAATTTGCAACATTCCTAAACAGCGCAGCGCCCACCTTGAGGCACCTGCTTCTCGAAGGTGTTGTCGTTAATTTCATGATAGGCAACATCCCGTCGCTGAAGATAGAGTTATCTGCGCTGGTCTCTTTGGAACTGAACCCCCACAATCACAGCTGGGATGACGATGAAATCGGGTTCGCTGAGGGCATCTGGTCTTTTATCCGTACCCCGAACCTAGAAGACTTATTCCTCCAAAATATGCCTGATGAGGATCTACGTGAAACTTTATGGGTATTTGAGGAACAGGCAGACGAAGGTCGTTCTTTTGAGATCAAAACCCTCTGCATGGATCATGTTCGAATGCAGAATTACGCGATACCAAATTATGACGAAACTGACTTAGGCATCAGTGTGGAAGACTTCATGACATCCGTCCCTAATGTGGAGACACTGAAGTTGAGCGGGTGCTCTGTAGCCCTGGTACTCCGATTTATTCTCGAAGCGGATCGGAAAAATGGTTCACCAGATCTAAATACTCTGTGGCCAAATCTGCGGTGCCTCGTTGTCATGCATCCGCAGGCAGATTTATTGCGCGACGTCGTACTATCCCGAGAGGCTGTTGGTCACCCTATATCCGAGCTGGAAATACAGACCGACCTTTACAAAGAAGGTTTTCCAGTTGATATCAGTGAATGGATTCGTCACAGGGTGCCCATATTCTCAACTTCGTATGTCCATAAAAAAGACGTGGTCAGTTCGTTCTCTCATCACCTAAACAAACACAATTTATTAAACGTTTGTCTTGCGCACTAGTTTGACCAGATGTTGTTTGAATAAATTCAAATGGAATCGTATGTACTTAGTCTCAATTGGCATGGCATGTAGTGTACAAGTAAATATAGAAGTTCGACCGACCGACAGCTTTTGACTCTCGCAGCACTGCAACGGCGTCACATTAAGTATATAGCACTGCAATTGCAACGATCAGCAAGAATACAGCATTCTTTATGAATTGCCAATGTGCGGCGTAGCTGCCGCTTCTGCAGAAAGGACCGTCCCACTATCGCAAACACAATGCCGAAATCAGATGCGCAGGGCGTACATTTTCTGCTTTGAGTGCAAGAAATGGCGATTAGCCGATGTAGTGCAGCCAGGGGTGCCAGGGATTAGCAAGCCGATTGACCGACGGGCGAGGCTGTGGCGAGCACAAATGCAGCACGGCAGGTCACGGTACGAATGACGCGCCGTGTTCGATCTGGTTCCTGGAATAGACTCTCGTTCGCCCATGCAGCCAGGCGAGGACTTGATTGGGGATCAACGCGCTGGCAGCCCGGCCCGCGAAGAGAAGAGCCAGGACTTAGCCCGGGGGGTACACAGCGCATCGATGCATTTTAAAAGGCGGTGGCGACTGAAAAATTAGATCAGGTGCCTATGAGAACGGTTGGGGCAGTGGTCACAAGGGCAGCGGACGCACACACCAGAAGCACATTCAGTCCCATCCTGGATGAGTCGGGTCGGTCCTCGTGCATGATTCCAACGGCTCGCCTGGCTATATGCATACGCGCAAACATCGGGCGCTGACTGTGAGAGAATGCGGGCGCGAGGCGTGAGGCGTGGTTCTCGCGATCGGCATAACGAGATTTGCTGGAGCGACGACTGAAGAAGGAATCATCGCGCACTCATTGAGCGGGTGAGAGACAGGGCAAGATGCACCGAGTCGTAGGCTAAACTGCAGGTTTTCAGGGTGATCTTCAATGAGAAGCTAGACACAGATAATACCATCCTCCTAATTTGCCTATTTGAACACGGAGAAGCTTGATTAGGGATGAAGGTCCGAGAGAATGGGCCTTGCGGCGGCGTCGCGGCGATGTACACTAGTATGGGGTAATTGAGAGGTGGTCCGATCCGTGTATGGGGAAATAAAAGATGTAGTGGGGGCGTGCAGCGGGTGATCCGTATAACGAGACTTTGCCAGCGGGCCTGGACTGCATGGCGGGGCAGGTACGCTGTTGAGAGCAGCCACTGCGCTCAGGATGAAAGTTGCATGATGCCAGTCCTCCACGATTCTGAGAAAGAAGAGACCAGATGAACAAACAAATGGCTATTGGAGTCTGGAAAACAAACAAGAGCATCGATGGTGGCGGTTGGACGGCGATAAACGCGCCCTCGTGACCTGTACGCGCGTGTTTTCGTCATATTAGCCTGCCTCGAGGCTGAACGTTCTTTTACAGTCTTTTATCCCAATATATCTCACACTCTCCTTCAACCACCACATCACACCTCCCGCTCCATCTCCTCCTTTCCTTTTCCACTCCTCCTATCCGGAGCTGACGACTTTAACGACCTAACTACCTCAAGCGACCACCCTGATGTTCTCGCTGTTGAACGCCTCGCCGGGCATCGGCCCCGTCTTCCGGAGTTCTACGCAGCACAACATCCCGCCCACAGCCCGCCAGCCCGCCCCACAGCGCACCCGCGCCAAGAGCCCCCCGAGCATGACCACGCCGTACACACGGTTCTTGCCGAGTCGCCCAAAGGCGACGGTGTCGCTGTCGAATACAACCACGACGGGGTGCAATTCGACTAGTGTACGAGGGAGCGAGTCCACTTTGTTGAACTCGAATACGAATGCTGCGAGCAGATGGCCATGTAGCAGAGCGAACGACGAGCAGGTCCCGTTCCCCTCCGCGCCGATCAGCATCGAATTTCCCGCCTTCGAACCTCTCCGCCTCGACATCCCGGCCTTCGAGCCCCTGAATATTGAACTGCCCAAGGTCCCTCACTTTGAACTCGATGCCCCGATACCCGCAAATCCAAATGCCGCCTTCGACGATAGCACTAAAATCGCTCAATTCGATCCTTCGTTCGACGAGAACTCGCCGAGCGCAACACTCCCGAGAGTCAGCTCGACCGCGGACCTCGCGCACGCACGGCCGCGCGCAGCCCCGCGCCGAAAGCGCACGAGCTCCGCGTCTCTGCCCGCCATGCACCCCGCAGCGCTGAATGGGCCCTTCCACTACGCGCCCGGTGCGACCAAGCCGTCTTTCTACATCCCCGGCAGCGGGTCGCGGAAGCACCTATCGTCCCCTGCGCCCCGCCCGAGCGTGAAGCGGCGCAAGACGAAGCGCGCGACGGCGGACATGCAGTTTGCGGCACTGGTGCACCGCAGCGTGGTAGCCTCGATCGCACAAGCGGCCCAGGCCATGGACGTAGATGGGGGTGAAGAGAAGGAGGTGAAGGGGAAGGTAGCGCTCAAGGGGCAGGACCTCGAGCTGACGCGCCGGTTGTGGCGAAACCTCGCGGAGGGCGGGTGCGAGCCCACGCTGTTCATCCCCGTGCCCACGCTCCAGTCGGCCTCAGGCCCGTCGACGCCAATGATCGCACCCACCATCCCGCCTGGCCTCGAACCCGAACCAATGGACGTCGACACCCCGCCTACACCCAACTCCTCACCGACCACTTCTCCAACGACCTCTCCAGTAACCTCCCCAATAATGACTCCTAGCCAATGCCCGCCGACTCCGCCCTCAACACCCGCACCCCAGCCGACGCTTTCCCTCCCGCAGCTCGTCGCCACCCTCATCCTGCGGCACCACGCGCGCACAAACTCGCGCCCGCGCCCCCGCGGAGAGCGCGCAGGAGGCAATGCCGGCAGCTTGCGCGGCGGATACACCTTCCCTGAGCTGAGACGGCCGGGAACGAGTCGCGGGCCGGGGACAGGGACGATGGGCATGGGCAAGGGGCGCGGGAGCCCGCTGGCGTGGCACTCGAGCTGACAGGTGGCGGTGGGCTCGCGGGTCGTCGGGCGGCGGGTGACGTAGGGAAAACGCCGGCGCGCGGGGCGTGCTGGCTGGACTGTATAAAGAAGTTAGATCTAATTTGGGTGTAGACGGGCGGGGATGTGCGATGGCGGTTGACCTTGGCCTACACATGTGCGCGCATACAGACGCACTCTCTTCCTTGCACTACATACCCACGGATACGGATTATGCACTGTATCATTATCGCATCGAGCATATTAGCTACTACATACTTTTGAATGTGGAATCGGAGTACTCTGTCTTGTCTCGTCTAATGCCTGCACCTTTCTGCTTGAAGGCCACCGATATACATAATACTTGTGGGCACATATGTAAGGACTCATGATCACGAGGCAATCACGAGGTCGACTCGGAGTCGTTGATCCTTCGGGCCATTCTTGTGCAAAAACGTTACCATCCTTACATCAATCTTCGCTCTTCGTGGCACCGCCGAAGGCTAACAACATATCATTCATTCTGTGCGCAGTGGCTGCTAGTCACAGCTTTAAGTTCACCTCCCTGTCTTGCGCAGTCAAGGCTAACTGGCAAAATCTTGCCACAGATCCCCGATTCACACTGCAGCACCCAGCGGCTCCATCTCTTTGTATCCCCATGCACGGAACCCAATACTTCTAGATTGCCTCGTATCGGCGTGGCCCCCGCATGACTGACTCTCTCTCGCCTTCAACTCCCAATATAAGCTTCGTCTCGTCCCGATATGTGAATCATGTATAAGAGCTCTTTGGTTTCTGCTTCATCGAACGCAACCCCAATATCTCACGACTGCGAGTCGGTGAACCTTACCCCATTATCTCGCATGCTCAACGGATACAGCACGAGCTCCCCTTCAGTCGCCAGAAACACGCCTCACATTCCGAAGCATACGTAGCCTTCACTGCGCAGGCAGACCATTGAAATGATGCATATATGCTGCGCCTCGGGTATGTGTATGGCCCATCGAACTTGATTTATACCTGTGATACTTCAAACCAACGTGCGTGCTGTCCTACTAAGTGTTCTTTCCCGGCTGCTCTCAAACTTACCCCATCTGATTGCTTAGGCACAGAGCACTCACATCGACTCGCGTTGAGTGTAATCCATTTCATTGGCCTCTCATTCCGACGCTCATCTTCTCTCGTTTCAAGGACTAGGCCTAGTATGCTGTGGGAGCAAGGCCGCATGCCTATACTCTGTCTGCGCCTCGGAGCGAGTGACAACGTCGTATTTGCGCCCCTATATACTTGGCAGTGACTTGCGCGATAGACAAGCAGATTAGCTCCAGCAGTACGCCTTGGCAAGCTGCGAGCACCGCCGGTGGAGCAGCGCTGGGGCACCATGATAGCGACTGAGGGGCAATCTTCATGGCGCGACGATGGATATCGTATCCATGGCGCCACAGTCCTTCGACTTGCGAAGCTGAATTCAAGTCCGCTTTCTCTCATTTGTAGGTTGTGGCTCGAACTTTTCCTCGCTCATTACCACAGAAGACCTCCATGGCTTGTAAATAGGCATATTTATATAGCCGACTCAATCCCGCAGGATGTTCTTACAAGAAACTTCGCTGTCTTATAAATCCTCGTACCAAATCATATCTACAGCTGTCAACTTGAACACAGCCTGTGCCACCTTCAGTGTCTACATCGTTTTGAGGTCTTCGACCAATCATTAAATCTCCGTTTCACTAAAGGTATGTTCTTTCCACAGCCCCCCTTCACCCTTGTACTATCTCGTAGGTCAATCCATTTCAATGCTTAAGGACTTCTGATAATCCTCCTAAATTCTTCTTCGCCTGCGAGCATGAATCATGGTCAGTATTTGATCGGGACTGTGGATCGTCTGTTTCCAATTTGGATCGCTTACATCTCGTCTGTTTCCGAAGCGCCTTAAGACATTGGTATATGTCATTACAAACAACCCACAGTGTGTGTATGAGCTCCTCGCTGTCATCCTCATCATCGAAGTTCCCCCATGCGTCAATTTTTTCTAGATTGGGAAATATGTCCAGCAGGGCCGCTGCAAGGGGTCGCGGTTTGAGTACAATGGTGTTCAAAACATCTAAAGTCTTAAGTTTTGAGTTGCAGGCCGCTTGTGCTGGGGGAAGAGCGTTGTGGTCCAGGATTGCACCGGCCGTCGCATTGAAGGCTAATTCAACACTCTCTAGGTTGGGACACTTTTGAAAAGCACGCAGTCCTTTGACTGTAACCTTGGAGAACTGCCTGCTATTCTCGAGAAGTCCAAGTGCAAAATGCTTCAAGTTGGGCCACGCGGTTGTCATACGTAGCAACATTTTATCATCTACCATAAGCATCGCTAAATGCAGTCGAATCTTGACAATTTCAAGGTTACCGCAATCGAGGAAAGGCTCAAGAGCATGCGGGTCGAGGCGGGGCAAGTCTTCATCCCAAGAACTATCAAGTGCTTCGATCTCGAGGCACGTTAAAGGCCAGTGTGTGTGACTTTGTAATCCCATGGAGAACTCCCGGAAGATGGACGACTCCCCGCAATCATCATTATTTTTGATTTCGATACAAAGCTGCTTGATTGGTGATGGATGAATCACGTTTAGAAAGACGATGGCCAGGTGGAAGAAGTCGACTGTCACTGACGCTTTTTTGAGGTTGAACATTTTTGGTAGAGGACGAAGCATACGACCGGGAGGACCGTCTGAGCAGAGGTCGATTGCTATGGATTGCAGTGCTGATAGGTAAGATAGTTCAACCAGCCCATCAAGCTCGACGTCGCCGCATTCGCATGTGAAGGACTCAAGTTTCGAAAGAGAGCGCAAATCACTGAAGAATACTGGTGGCACAGGATCCCCATCCAAATAACCTGCCAGATGCAGGGAGCGTAAGTTGGAGCAGCGTGCCAGTTTGGGAAGGTATTTTGCCACATTGTACCAGGGGTCCTCGTCCCGGAACTGGTTAAACGCTACCACGACATCTGTAAGATCTGGATGAAGAAAAGAAGTGATCCATTTCAAGGTGCTCGGTTTTTCATCTTCCCATTTTAGACGGCGGAGTCTAGGGCAGATGGGATTCAAGTTTTCATTTTGGCGCGCCCTCGCAACGTCCATGAACTTGCACCCTACTTCTATAATGGCGGGGCCCGGAGGGTAATGACCCTGTAAATCACATTCCCCTTGAAGTGCAGGCACACGCAAAGATTTAATACGTCGTGCGTAGGATTGAACTCTTTTCCATTCTTGCAACGACAGCCTGCGTTTGGGAGGTATGGACTGCGGATGATGCCGTGAGTATCCAGCTCACTCGGGAAAAACGAGGAGTCAATCACCAGGGTCTCAAGCGAGTGACCGCTCTCAACTACATCGGCTGGGAAGCAGTGAAACAAGTTCCTTAGATCGATCCAACGATCACCCCAGAGTATATCAAGCGCGGGGTCGACGAATGTTTTGCAAACGAGAGCTATTCGGCTAAGCTGCAAGGTGTGGTCACTGTCCAAGGAATAGATGTCGCGAGAAGAGAATATCATGGTTAATATTTCGGGGATCTTTAAGCATCGATGCATATTCGATATTCCGGATATCGTCGGTATTTAAAGCAAGTTGAGAGTCTGCAGCAAGGCAGCTGATATGGAATGCTTTTAAGTCTTGAGCGGTTCAGTTGACATCTGTTGTGTCAAAAGGCCACGCCACTGCGGTCCGTGTTATAGTATACGTCGTCCCGGAAATCGAGCTGGTCAGCATCTGGACAGGCTGATGATTTTCGAAAGAGAGACCGGGTGTGTTGTCTGGAGAGACCTGGTTACGCCTTGGCCCTTGGGCCTGGAGGAGTTGCGTGTTGAAAACCCTCGATCCTTCGCAGATAACTTGAGAGGAGATTAATATCTGTAAGGCAACCGAAATACCATGTTAGAATTGCACTTAAGTTTTCGAAGCGGGGAGCACAAGGAGAGCATTCATGAAATAGACTTGATCCTAGGTGGTCACGGAAAAACGTTAATCACTTGGACATTGCGCGACTCCGACTACAGCTGTCCGACGTTTCTTTTTGAGCCAACTTTCCCAAAGCGTCAAGCCCCGTTGCAAGTCCAGTGTCAAGCAATTGCGAGTTGTCAAGTCGCGTTCAGATCACTGGACTGAGCTATGCAAAATGTAGAAATGTTCGGTTGTCAGTAATCCTGTCTTTGTATCGCTATACACTATGAAACATTCATCCTTTGAACATCCTGCTAAGCCAGTATCCTAAGTGGACTGTGGTTGTGCCGCGAGCACCCACGACCATAACCTTGACATAAACCAGGGTTCCAACTCCCCTGGTCAGCCAAAGTTCGAACCGCCTGTCTGTTGCTGCTGTTGCTGCCCGTGAATCATGGCCTCGT
The DNA here is from genome assembly GCA_014898675.1 of Athelia sp. TMB. Taxonomy (NCBI): domain Eukaryota; kingdom Fungi; phylum Basidiomycota; class Agaricomycetes; order Atheliales; family Atheliaceae; genus Athelia; species Athelia sp. TMB. Next base: position 39,983 of record JACXVL010000060.1, read on the forward strand.
CCTCCTGCTCGATATCCACCTTCACACCAGGGACGTATTTTTGGACCTTGGTCACAACGGTTTCTTGCACCTGAACCCAAGCCAGTGCTTCCAGCCGCCTGTGGCCACCTCCAACAACTTCCAGCACTCTATCTCTTAGGCCCTTCTGCACCCGCTCGATAATAGCCTTAAACTTGTCACCCAACTCCTCGAAAAGGCTAAATCCCCTATTCTGCTGGCCATTGCGGTTGGCGGTCGACGGGACTGAGGGGTCGAGGGGATCGCCGCCAAAGATCTTGGCCAGTGGTCCTCGAATCGATTCGGGCAATTCGTCAAAGAGTGTTTTCTCGATCATTGATAGCATGACTCGGAAATCATCTCGAGTCGATGAGCGGACATTGGTAAGACCGTGGCTGAGCTTCTTCGAGAGTATGCCTGCTATCCCGTGAGGTTGGCTATCTCCGGTCGGAGGCGTGGTGGTGTTGCTTTGTAGATCTCGTGTACCACCTGAGAGAGGAGCAGGAGGCTGTGAGATCGAGGCTTTGCCAAAGAAGCCTGTGATAGCATCTGTGATGTCGCTCTTGGCGCCTTCGCCCAAATCACGTGCACTGGTGTTGCCACGAAGCCATTTTTTAAGCTGGGCAAGAGCAGCAGTGGTCATCTTTTCAGCCAGAGGTGCATGGTATCTCGTGAGTAGTTCGCCAATCTGGGGAAGTCCTTGGATTAGCTTGGGGGTAGAGAGAGTGAAGACGTGATGATACCTTGATCTTCATCTCGGGCACCACCTTCTTTGCCATCTCGTCCGGATCCGCATTGACCTTGTCAATCTCCGTCGCCATCCGCCCCATCAACTGCTGATAGTCTCCTCCCCCCTCCTGAGCCTGTGTCTTGGCAAAATCTGACACCTTGTTCAGCGCATCTTGAAAGATATTTCGCTCCCGCTGAGCCGCATCGTTGTCCGAGCTGTTGCTGCCACCCTTATCGAATCCCGCGGCAATCGCGCTCATGAGCATTTGGCCCCCCGAGAGAGCGCGCTCCTGGGAGCCTGCCTGATTCAGACCCATGCCGGGAGCAGAAGGTGCGAACGGCAAGCCTCGTTGACCATACGAGTTCGGCGGCTGTGTAGTATTGGTCGAAGTATCCGACCTTTGCTGCGCGACAAAGAGTTGGTCGACATCACCAACACGGCGGAAAGCTGAGAAGTCTCCTTTGAAGACAGCTCTGAAGGCTTCTTTCAGGTGGGCCTCAAGCGAGTCAATGGTTTGGGATTGAAATGTGTCGATTTCTTTCGAGATGACGGGTGAGATGTGAGGCGCAAGACCTACTGTTGGTCAGCATGTGGCGGCAGACAAGACCTCATTCGTGTACTCACTATCTACATAGTTATCGACCGCCTGAAAGACGAAGTCAGGCAATCCCTGACGGAAGTGACCCCCGCTTTGCTCAGAAGATGCACCACCTGGCTGGATGCCGGTTTGCTGAGAGTGCTGTTGAGCAACTTCTTGCACTTTCTGGGATACCTTGTGGAATAGGCCCTCCATCGTTGCAGATCAGGAGGGAGAGTACAATCATAGACGATCATGCCAAGATCTTAAGGTGACTATTAGTATCCCGGTCATTTCAGGGTTTCCACAAGAACGTGGCAGTGACCGTGCCGCCAGCCGTTATGCCCGGGTGAATGGAACGAGAACTATCATAAAAGAGGTTCGTAGTGGAATTGCCATAGATATGCGCTGAAGTTCTACAGGCAAATGAGATTGACGGAGTGAGGTCGTTAGTCTTTTGTGATGCTCGATCCAGCGACCATTGATCAGCGTTCAGCACCCGACTGTGTTATCCCACGGTTCACTTTTGCTCTTTGCATCCCATCTAAATGTTGGGGACTCTGAAGAAATTGTGCATGTCAAACTCTTGGACATAGTCAGCTCTGAATACTCGATAACAATTGTAGAAGGATAGATGAAGACAATTGTTCTGGGTATAGCAAGGACTGTCTGAAACGTGCCTCTAAGTAGTCTAATAAAGGTCGACCCAATGACCTTGCTTGCAATCGCAAAAGCACAGAGGGTAAAAAGGCTACTTCGGATACTCTCAGGGAAGAAGAATCAATTCCAGGCAGAAGCTCCTCCATACATAATTCCCATTGACGTAGGCTTGCGGTCTTAGCCGACAGCACCATCAAAGCAAGTGCCGCGTAGCAGGAAAGTTGTGATGAGCTGAAAAAGGTGTGTAAGAGCGTAGAGTACTAAAGCTTCTGCTAAGAAACATACCAATAAAAATTCGGCGTGAATGTTATCCTCGTTCCATCTAATAGAGCGATGGCAGCTGCTTAGTGAACTTCCCCTTCGCTCCTCAGCGAGATCCTGTTAATAGTTTTGGCGCAGATCCTTGTCGACCGAAAGTAATACCTATCGTCTGCACCCCTTCGCCGCCTTTCTTATCAGCTCTGCTGAAAAATCCACCACGTGGAGATACAGCTGAGCGCCTCGGCGGCTCGGAAGCTTCTGCACAGGTCCTGCAACGTAGCAATTTGCTCGCACGTTTCTTCTCTGGCGAGTCACGTAGAGTTGCCATAAATGCGTCGCATCCTCTTGTAGTTTTCTGGTAGTCTGTCAGCATAGCTCAACAACACCGCTGCCTTCTTCGGCCCTCAAAGCGGATGCTGGAATGGGGGGAGAGTCTTGGCTGCTATGCAGTCTATTCGTGTCGCGGAGTTGTGAGAGATCGAGTGTAAACCAGCTGTAGAGCTGTGGCAGAATCATCAGCTTATGAAATTCAAGAAAAAGGAACTTACATCGGGCGACTCGTCGACGAAACGCAGCTCAAAGTTCACGTTCCTTCTTTCTCCAGCAGAGCGCGCAGCCTTTGCACTCCTTAACTTCAATTTCAAAGCACACATCGGACAGGCACCCCTTCTTCCCTACCCCATGCTGCCTAAGTTCCCGCAGCATGCATCCCAATTTTTACACAATTATATGGACTGGGGTGCGGTGGGCTGAAAGTAGGGGCAGCGATCACGTTGGTATAGGGCTATGTGCGCTTGCGCACTGCTTAATCTCCTCAGAAACACGATTGCGCAGACTCCCGACTTGCTTGCGAAGCCTGCTATGCACTCGCTTAATGGGCCCGTCGACCGCTTCTACGTCCAGTCGCGGTCTTGTATTGCTCTGGTGCAGCTTCCGAACAGTGTACTCGCGACCCGATGCGCATATGTGATTGCATGCGGTGCGAGACGATTCTTGAAGGCACGAGGAAAGATTTGGGGATGGCAGGAGTGCGAGACTGGAAACATAGCCGCAGTTGCTCGGAAGAGTCGAGGTATGGTTGATGATAGTACAATGAAGTCGATATCGAGGATTCGAAGCCATCAAGGAAAGACATGGCATGCGAGGCTGCCTGCCTGTTGGTCTTATTAGCTGAAGCTGCACTATAGGGCGGAGAAACTTGCCGAAAAGTGTGCTTCACTGGCAGGGCAGATTGTGAACACAGGGTAGCTCTCCACTCTCTTCTCCATCTGAGGTCCATCCTCCACCTAACTCTTTTCTTCGAAGTAACATATCATGCAAGCATGTTTGCACGCGTATAAGCCTGATCTCGTAGATGGGTTTGATTTCGGCGAGGGCATATGGATTGGCTGGACATGCTTCAGACCCGGGATGAATGTCGAATGAGTCGCCAGTGTATGAGCAGGTCCAGGAATGTTCAGATAGTCATAAATTGTCTCATGGCATGCCCTTCATTACTGCAGTTTGGACATATGTTTAGGCCTGGCCCAAATCAAGCATTTGGAGGATGATCTAGATTCTAAGTCCGAAAGCCTCTGAAAGTTTGGCGAAGATTTCGGAGGGGTGAGAGTAACGAGCTGTAGAGAATGCTGAGATAAGGATAGAAAGGCTTCCAAGGAGTCAGAGAGAGAGCAATGTTTCACGAAATATTGCGAAGAATCAGAAAGATCGACTAGAAATGAACTGAGGCATAGGTCGATTGGTCTTATTACGTGATGTCGTAACGCACCATATTTAGTATGTCCCCGACCGTCGCCCCGTGTGGCCATTGCCACATCTACTGTGTTGAGTAACAGTGTATCCTCGCCGAGCATTAGCGAGGATATTAAAGTGTCAGGTCCTCACTTATAGGTTTGATAAGTGGATAGTGATTAAAATTAGATGTTTGAGGTAGAGGTTTGGCTTATAGCTTAGAGGTTAGTGATTAGGCCAAGGATATTTATTTCTAGGGGAGGGAGGGGGAGGTGTTAGGCTCTATTATGGCAGTTTAGGGATTATATTGAGCTAGTTATAGCTCTGGGACAAATAATTTGCTCAATAATAGTGATTCCAATAGCGCAGTAGGACTAGAGACAAGGAAAAGGCTCACTGTGGCGGCAGCCACGCGGGGCCACAGTCGGGGACCTACTAAATATGGTGCGTTACGACATCACGTAATAAGACCAATCGACCGTTCCCTCAAATGAACTGGACAGCCAGCATTTGTCACACAGAGTTACCAAATTAATTATGTCAGCAACTTTTTGTATTCCGCCAGTTTACTCTAACTTGAAGTTGCTCCTCATCTTGAATTTTGGCAACTCTCTCCAAAAGGTCAGTGCCCACCAGTATTTCTCATATCTGATGCTATAACTCCCACCTTCTGTCTCCGAAAACCCATAGATCGTCAGTTCAAGGGGACAGGCCTGGAGTACTATCCAGCGACGAGCTCAGACAGTTGACAGCTGTGAGTAATACTTGAATGGAAACGACGCGTTATGTGCGTCTTGACTGCGATGGCCGAGATAATACGCTTACTATGTTACAGAGTTAACTCGGCTCGGATTTTTGATCTCGGGATGGAGTGCTCTTCAATGTGCTTAGGACAAATCCAGAACGCGCTCCAGGCTCTCGAGAGCTTCTCACCGCCTGAGGGGACAATCATGCCGGCTGAACGGAAAGTGGTATCCCCCACCCACCGAGAACGGAGCGACTTTGGAGCTTCTCTTTCAATACATGTGCCAATGCTGGCATTCGGTCCCGAAAATTCTCGATTTCAACTTGCTGGCAGATCTTGCAGTAGCGGCTAAGAAGTACCAGGTTTTCTCCGCGATGGAAATATGTCATCATGATGATCGCATTGAGTACGTGATAAAGTCGACGTGATAAGGCCGGGCGAGACTGACGATACGCTGATAGATTTGCATTTGATGATCACCCTTTTCAAGTCATAATGTATGCGATACGACACCAGTGTACAGATTCGCCGATCTGCGGAAAGCACTCGCTGAAATAACCACCAATTCGTATAGCGAAGCAAGCCGCGATGACGTTGAAGGTACATGATTCGAAGCATTGATGATACCAGCAGAATGACGAGGTCAGGACATACCAGAGCTAATCCCAATAAAGTCCTCGTCATTCCAGGCAGTCGTTAAACCAAGCGGAGTGGCAAGCATAAAAGTCGCTGGCTGGTCGGAACCACAATTTGGCACGGCAGATACAACACTGGATTTTTTGGCTGAGATCAAAATGTAACGGCTCAGGATCCGGACAAGCTAGGGAGATGGAACTAGTGATTTCTCCGCGATGAGATTCAACGCATATTGGGCCACGGGAGTTTCGCCGATGGTTTTATCTGAGTGGCCACTGGTTAAGAAGATGGCGTCCGGGGCACAGCCACTATATAAACTTTAACTTGAACCACCACAACCACCAAACATTTTTCAGCTACGTTTCCCTTTTATATGGCAATTGATCAGCTACACCAGAAGTATCTGCGCAAATATCTCGGGAGTCTCGGAGACGGAGCTCAAGACCTGTGTCGTTTGCTGGTAAAGAGCACGGACACTTGGAAGCAACTGAATGCGCTGCGTGTGCTGGCACGTATCGCCTTTGTCTACCGAAGCCCGCTTGGTTGTAGGGTGGGTTTAGAATATGATTATCGTTGAATAAGCTAACATAGTCAGCAGGCGATAGACCCTGGCTCCCACGCGCATGTCGCTCTCGACAGTGCATTGCCAGACCTTGGATTATTCGGGAAATGCAGAACTTTCTATGCCTAATTCTGACGCTCGTATGGACGCTCGGATCTGCTGATTAGATACACGCGATGCCACGGACGTTCTGTTCCTCCGTGTCTGAGTTGGAAGCTGTTCGCTGATTACGCTTCGACTCGTGTACTCAGACACCGAGCCTGGCGCGTGTTCTCTTGAAGGCAACATTCTACTCGAGTGGGACTCAGTAACCCTATATAGCGAGCAGAAAGCGAGCAGAAAGGCCGTCCGTTGTCCGTCCATTATCCGCCCGTTATGCGCCCAGCGCACCTGCGGCGGCAAATGCGCATATATTCCGGCATGAGCACTTCCATCTACCCCAGCGCCCTACCTGAGGATGATGTACTTCTGCAGTGGCAGCTGTCACCTAAGGCACACATGAAGTCTCTCTACCAGCACAAAGTCCAGTGTGCCCTTAAAATTGTGGCCAGGTGTCTGATTGATGATTAACACGAACAACTGAGTGCGCTCTATCTATCTATCCGCTGACATATATCGCTTATCGTCTCTCCTTATGTTTGTAAGTTTAAATTAACTTTTGATACATACTTTTGACTAACCTGGACACTAGATCTGATAGTCGCGTCTATATTTGCAAAACGATATTGGATTCTGGCTCATGATTCGAGAAACCCAAAGTATTCCCTACTCGCTCCAAAAGCGAATACGGAGAGCATGATACGACGAATCAGCCGCATTATTGTCGCGCGCGCTTTCACTGAGTCGCTGCGGGAGCCGGTCGCTGCCCAATGCTCGCGGTTTTTTTCGCCTCAAACCGCGAGTGGGTGTCGAGCATTACTTGATGGCGATCCGTTGTTTCAGTAAGCTCACAACGGCTGTCATATTCAGGTTCCCAGCCTGCACTTCAGCAGCACGCTTTATTCGTCAATACCAGCTATGTATTCCCTGCTTACTATCTATCGACAGACTAATGGTGCAAAATTATTCAGCAGACGGCAGATTGCGTTCGGTGAGCTTGGTGAAGGCGGCACTGTCTCGTGATTGTCAAACCAAGCTCAAGGATCTCTCGATCAGAACGAAATTCAAGAAGTGATGCTGCAATCATGGTCCACGGATGCCTGACGACTAAGCATATTACCCATCCCCGAACCGCTCTTAACCGCTCTTAACGCCTCCAATCGCCCTCAACCCTGGCCCTTTATTTATCCCGCCCGTGCACACAATCATCCAAATCATGCCCCCCCTTTTCCTTGGGTTTGCCACCACAAACCTCCGAGGTTTTCCCGCCCCTTGATTCTTTCGTATTTTCAACTGTCAGTGAACGTTGGGCATCCATACTGTCCTGATAGCGCCACTGCGGCGTCCGGCTATGCAAGGCTATATTTGAAATACGGAGATGTCTGCATGTACCCGGTGGGCTATAAGACCAAGCGAGGTGGCACGGTGCGTCATCACCCGTGATTGCTGTCCCAGTCGCGCAGGAACTTGAAATTCGCTGTTGAATCGTCTGGTATCGTGTCATTACCCTCAAATTGAGATAAGCCAAGGTCCGCCGCCATGATATCGCGTCACCGTATCAGACCGAGATCACGCCTTTCCATGCGCGCGAATATCCTGCCAGCGCACTTGCAGCTGGCTGGCGCGTCCTGTCAGTGTCAGCGGTGCCTGCTGCCACAGCTTACTTATTTGTGCTCGGTAGCGTATACACACCAATGCGGGGAAGATCATTGTTCGCGGAACAACGCGCGTGCCCCGCGCTCGTCATGATCTCTCATCTTACCGCGAGATCTGGTCAAATTTCTGGCATATTGGCATCTGGAGATTGGTGGCGAGCCTTAGCGCTAATGATCAGAACGCGAGTGCGGAGGATTTGCTGTCATATTATCAACTCTTGCAGCGACATATGACATACCAGGGTCGAAGAAGCTGCGTGTATAACACCTATTTTAGTGCGGTTTAGATCACATTCACATCTGCGCAACAAGGTTACCTTGGCAAGTGGTCGCGCTTCTACATACATTCCCCCATATGTATGCAAGAAGATCAGCCCCGCAGTCCGAGTCGGTGAGGAGCACAAATCGTATCTCGGGGTAACGTCGGAACCACGTGCAGGATTTGCGGGGTACTAAGCACTATATATGTTTCATATGCGAATGTTATAAAACACCATCGCCTCTTCCAACCTGTCCACCCATCACAAGTTCCTTTTCCCCTTCATTTTCTCTGAGTTTGGATTGGCCTGCGCCACGAACTTGAACTTCCTGAACAACTGCTATAATGCCACCGAGCGACATAGCGCACGCGGACGTTGACGCGGTTCTCGAGAACCTCACCACTGACGAGGCGATTCTACTCACCGCGGGCGTTGGTTTCTGGCACACGCATGGCGTACCGAGGCTAGGCATACCACCGATCAAGGTACGAACTACCCATTCGCTCCAACGAATGTCTCACTCATAGTATGCTCTCAGGTCAGCGATGGCCCGAATGGTCAGTCGTTTCGTTTCGTTTAGATGTAACGTGTCGCGTTGAGAGCTAACGACATGATAAAGGTATTCGAGGAAACCATTTTTTCATGTCCACCCCCGCGAAATGTCTGCCTGTACGCTATTCCATCTTCGTCCAGTCTAAACTCGGCTAATTAGTCGACACTACAGTCCGCGACGGCTCTGGGCGCGACCTTTGACCCAGTGCTCATCGAAGAGGTAGGGCTGAAGCTGCTCGCAGAGGAGGCGAAGCTGAAGTCTGCAAGCGTACTACTTGGGCCGACGTGTAATATTCAGCGGGTTAGTGCCTTTCTTCGTTTCTTTCTCGTCTCAGGTGTCCCTACATCCCATATTCCTACCGGTTTATCTTGTTGTCTGATGCACCTATACAATGCCTCTTTTCTCATTCGGAAAAATACACTTGCTAATTGAAATCTACTTTTATAGAACCCACTTGGTGGCCGCTCCTTCGAGTCCTTCTCCGAAGACCCACACCTATCAGGCACCATCGCCGCTGCGTATGTCCGCGGTCTACAGGCAGGCGGGATTGGCGCTGCTATCAAACACTTTGTTTGCAACGACAAGGAAAACGACCGCATGGCGTCAGACTCCATTCTCTCACAGCGCGCGCTGCGCGAGGTGTATCTGATGCCTTTCATGCTCGCGCAACGCGACGCCCAACCGTGGAGCTTCATGACCTCGTACAATCGCGTCAACGGGACGCACGCTTCGGAGAACCCGCTTCTCATCGAAAGTATCCTGAGGAAGGAATGGGGCTTCAAAGGGTGCACGATGAGCGACTGGTTCGGCATATACAGCATCGACAGCGCGATCAACGCTGGCCTCGACCTTGAGATGCCGGGCACGAACAAGTGGCGCACGCTTGACCTCATGAACCGCAGCATCCAAAGTCGTAAGATCATGGCTCGGACAGTAAAGGAAAGGGCGAGGAAGGTGGTGGAGTTGGTGGTGAAATGTGCTCAGGGCGCACCAGGAATCTTGGATGGTGATGGCGAGGAACGCACGAGCGACGATCCCCAGCAGCGTGTGCTGATGCGCACGCTCGCAGCGGAGAGTATTGTGCTGCTCAAGAACACATCTGCACTTCTCCCTCTAAACCCCGCCCAATTGCAAGGGAAACGGGTCGTGGTGGTGGGTGGGAACGCGAAAGCGGCAGTGCTGAGTGGAGGCGGGAGCGCAAGCTTGAAGCCGAGCTACTTCAGCAGCGCGTGGGACGGATTGGTCGCGGGGCTTGGCGAAGGCGTGGAGGTCATTTATTGCGAAGGCGCAGCGGGTAAGTCTTGGCAAGACCAGATAAGAAGGCAGAAGCTGACGCAGCCCTGCAGCGTACATGACCAAACCCTCGCTGGATCACGAGATGCTCACCTTCACGGGAGAGCGCGGGTGGCTTGCGGCATGGCACGCCCACACGTCCGAGGATTCAATGGAGCCGCTCTCCGAGGCGCTGAAGACGCAGGTGGTAGACGAGACGCGCATGTTCATCGGGACAAGCATTCCCGCGGGAATCACAAGAAGATGGACTATGAAGCTCACGGGGCAGCTGAAGCCTCGGGATCACGAGCGGTTATTCGAGTTTGGCATGGCAGTCGCGGGGCGGGCCAAGGTACGGATTGGCTTCTAAGCTCATAGTGATCCCGGGTACTCATGATGACGCGCAGCTATGGGTGGACGATAAGCTGATCATCGACAACTGGACAGTACAGCGTCGCGGCGAAGAGTTCTTCAACTCAGCATCGACAGAGGCCGTCGGGCGGTGCACTATCAAAGCGAACCACTCCCCCAAGATCTACGTCGAGTTCTGCAATGTGCGCTCGCCCGCCCCCGCAGATGGAGATAATGATGAAACTGTCATGGACACGAATCCGGGCCTGCGTCTCGGCGGCGCGGAAGTACTCGACGAGGACGCGGAGATGGCTAAGGCCGTTGAACTCGCGAAGTCAGCAGATGTAGTGGTTGCCGTGGTGGGCTTGAATGCGGACTGGGAGACGGAGGGGTACGACCGCACAACGCTCGCGCTCCCCCGCCGCACGGACGAGCTGGTTTCGAAGGTGGCAGCAGCGAACCCGAGGACCGTGGTCGTGACCCAATCTGGCTCGAGCATCGTAATGCCGTGGGCGGACGAAGTGGGCACAATTGTTCACTCGTGGTACCTAGGGAACGCGACTGGGGAGGCGATCGCCGATGTGCTGCTTGGGAAGAAGAACCCGAGCGGAAAGTTGAGTTTGAGTTTCCCGAAGCGCATGGAAGATCTGCCGAGCCATGGGCACTTTGGGCAGGAGAATGGCAAGGTAAGGTACGGGGAAGATTTGTTTGTGGTAAGCTTGATCATAATCTTGGTTTTGCTGTTGGCTCACAAATAACCTCTACAGGGGTACAAACATTATGTGCACCGCGGTATTCCGACGCTGTTCCCATTTGGGTATGTTTATAGCTTTCTTACCACCCTCCAGCGCTGATCTTCGTGTAGTCATGGCCTCTCTTACACCACCTTCGAGTATACGGGCCTCGAAATCTCAGCTCCCAAGATCGCTAACAACAACATCGAGGTTACCGCGTCCGTTACGGTAAAGAATACAGGCAGCCTTGTTGGCTCCAACGTCGTGCAGCTGTACATCTCGATGCCCGCCGCCTCGCACCTTACTCACCCGCCCATTATGCTCAAGACCTTTGTTAAGGTGCGAGATCTTGCACCAGGCAAGAGCGAGAAAGTGGCGCTGCGCCTGGACAAGTATGCCGTGTCGTATTGGGAAGAGCGAATCGAGAGGTGGAGTGTCGATGCGGGCGAGTACACTGTGCGGGTAGGCTCGAGCAGTGAGCAGCTGCCGCTTGTTGGCAGTTTCAAGATCGGTAAAGGGTTTGAGTGGAACGGATTGTGAGACGTGGTCCATGAGCAGCTACAACTACGCGTATAGTGTACTTTTCCTGTCGTCTCGTGTATTTTTATGTACATACCACAATATCCGCGCCGTAGAAGCCGGGCTAATGTAAATACCATGCATCAATCGCAAGTGCCGCGAACCGATGAGTTCCTTCTTGTAAAAATCTAAAACCTAATATCCCTTGCAAACATCTACCTGGGACTCTCGGCGCTTGAGAGACTAGGGGAGTGTCCTGGGAGGGATGGACCGTACTGTGGTGCATTTGGCTCTGGGCGGTCTGGGCGGAGGTCCGAACTTGGAAGCGGAGTCTCGCTCTCGGACGGACATCACTTCCAGTGGATGACCTGCAGCGGTTTTACCTGATTGGTGCTGCCTTAGAGGTGGGATCTGCTGGGTAGGAGAAGACTACTGGGTCACGATGTTGAATTTGTACGGTTGACAAAACAAATAGAATCAAACGCATATGCATCCCCGTGAGAATTGCTGAATCATTTTACGTCATCCACTGTCAGTCCGCTGTCATCGACATCGCAGCTTTGTTTCCTACTGAACATTAACTGAACATCCACCCCTTGGCCTCGATCACTTCATCCAAGGCATGGTATGTGTTGCGGAATTGAAGCTCTCATGAAATGCTCATCGCGTATATACCTATGGGTAAGCAGTTGAGCACAGGCGTTGGCTATAAGCCGGCTTACTCAGACTCGAAGGCGCATGATGCGGTTCCGATTTTAAACCTCCCAGTAGAGGTTTTGAATGAAATCTTTGAGCTAGGGCCTCGTGAGACCCTGCGGAATATCAATAATTCTTCCACCACCAATAGACCAGCGTCAGTTCCATTTCACGTCGCAGTGACGCACGTTTGCAGGATTTGGAGAGAAGTCGCTACTCACAACCCATTCTTATGGACGAGGATCACGGTGGATTTCTCGCGATCAACTTCCCTATCCAAACTATATTTGGAGCGATCCCGGAATGCTGAGCTCGATATTCGCGTTCTGATTCGTTACAAAGCTCATGCCGAGAGCTTTGCGACCATGTTGTTAGCGGACATCAAGCGCTGTCGGGGCTTAAACATGTCCTTCCCCAGCTACCCAGCTGCCTTCACCACCCTCCACATCTTACAGCAATTGAGGGCGCCAGTACTACGGGCGTGCAAGGTGTTGGTGGAGGCGGACACAATACATTATGAAGATGAAGATGATACAGTCACCGCCCCTACCAGCTTATTTGTCGGCGGTGCACCTATGCTCTCATCGTTGAGGCTGGACGGAATCAGCGCCCTTGGATGCCGCTTTCATCTCAATACCGTGACACATCTCGAGTTGAAAGTCGACTCATTTTCTAGGCAACTCACTTTCGAAGAGGCTTCCGGCATCCTCCTTGAAGCGTCACCAATCCTTTCACACCTCACCCTAGATGGCTTTGTATTCAACCATCTGTTGGGCATAAAACCCCATCCACTTGAGCTGCCCGTCCTCACATCACTTGATTTGCGTTTGTCATTTGCCCATGATGGACCGCGGCGTCATGATGCATTATCTCAAGACTACATTCTATTTGTGTGGCGATTTCTGAGGGTTCCGTCCTTGGAGCGTCTATCATTGTTCAACTTATCCGAAGTACAGTTTTATGACACTATAGTCGCAGTAGGGAAGCAGAGGGATAGTGGGCAAACTGGTGTGACGCACTTGTCACTAGATGCAATTGGAATCCGAGGAACGCTGAATGCGGCGGACCTGACGTTTTTCTGCCCCAACGTCGTCGATCTAAAGATTCGGGGTCCCCTCGTTCAGCCACTCCTCTCAATTTTTTCTGACGGCACCAGAGCCGATGGCGACGTGTCAAGCTCTACAGATTCGACCATCTTCCTGCCCTTCTTGCAGAGCCTGTCTGTATCCACATCGAACGACAAGCTGCTCCGGGCCGCGATCTTGACCCGGAAGGCTTTGGGGGCTCCCATACCCATACTACGGCTTGTTGGAAGAAATACTTGGTCCGAGCACACCATCCAGTGGTTTAGGGCGAGAGTCGACTTTGTATCGACACATGACGATATTTTTGCCTGAATGTAGTGGCGTCCTTACATCTTGGCACATCGTTATAGCGCGATAGCTTTTGTTCTGCAGCTACTGCTTGCCCACAATCATATATTCGTTTGCACTTTTTATCTTTCTCATAAGAGCCACCTACTAGTGATCTGCGATTTGGACCGCGACTCTCGGTCTTCGGAGGGACAGGATGTTCGTCAGGGTAGGGATAGTGTTACTTCACAAGAACCGATTATATAGGAATGAAGATAAGCAGAGTTGCATGCAGACCATAGCCTTCATGATCCTTTCAGCTATGCGATTGGATGGGTGCCACAATCCGCCTGGTGGCAATATCGACAGAACGGGATAAGCACCGAGATTCATCCACGTGGGTTCGGAAGGCTGGCGTGAACGATCTTTGTGCTCTGGCATCTCAATATAATCCTTCTCCATTATTCGAGCATCCTGGGCTCCCAGCATGCCCAATAAAGTGACAACTACGCCAACTACGATCAAATCGGAGCCGCTCTCGCCAACGATAGAAATCAAGCGTCCCGAGCGCGTGGAAGCTACTCAACTGGTGTCCCCGCCTCCTGGTCTGGATGTCGAGGATGGTGAGATTACCGAAGATGATACAGTCGTTTCTCCAACTGTATCTTCAGCCGGCAACATAATACCATCCATGGCCACCCAGCCTGAAGCACAATCTGGCAGCGTCGTGGATTTAGTGTCTTCTGATATCGAACCATGTGAGTTGCCCTGCTTGATATCAATCGTATCATGTCCTGCTTATCACTAACGTGTTTTTAGTGCCCCCCGCAGAGGTTGATCGAGCCAAGGACGTCGTCCTCGATTTGCTTGGATGGGGAGTGACGCCGGAGTACCTGGTGGATGCGGGCGTGTCGTCCGAGGCGCTATACACCATCTTCAAGGACCTCAACCTGCGATTGCCAACCAATCTCAAATTACCTGTCACGCAGATTCCAGACTCTGACAATCCCACAGCCACAGAAGAGAAGTCGTTGGTGCTACCGCCCAAACTTGCGCGAGCGTGATCGTAGCTTGAAAAGCATAGGAGGACTAGAGCCTTTTATGCACCGAGTATTGACGGTATTCACACTGTTATATGCATCATATTAGACTGTACTGATCCCCAATTTTTCTCATTCTCTCACCCAATGTATTGATATGTACTACCCTCACGCTCCATTGGCACTTTGTCCTCCCCACCCATTTAAAATCAAACATATTCCTCCACCACCACCACTTATACGCTCGTGGCTATCGATCGGCGATATGTATTCTAGTCAGCTCAATTTGGTGGCCCGAATCTTTCAGACATGGGCATAGCATGCATTTTTTGTCCTCAGTTCCGAAGAGAACGAACGAAAGCGGGTCAAGGTAAGAAAACGGGGCTTGGGCATCGCGAAAGTCTCTGAGTAGTCCGAATCTTACCAAATCATCTATATTTGCAATAATGAAGAGTGTTTTGCTTTCAAAGTTTCAGTTACTGGTATGGATTCCGCGGTCCGCACTGTGTAAGTAGTATGAGGCTGATGTATATAGAGACCGTTCGGCTTTTCCAGTTTCCACCTCCACCGTCGCAAAACCAAATCGCATTGCGCAAACACTTGCATCCTCTGGACAACTGCTCAGAAAGGTAACTCAACCATAAATACCCAATCGCCAGATGTTTTAAACATCTTGTTCAGCATCATACATCGAAATAGACACCATCAAAATGGCGACGCCAACTTTTCACTGCATTTCGCCAGCGCATTGCACGTGTAAAACTGAGGAGCTATCTGCACCGTTGAAGATCCCATTTCGCCCAATGGCTGAGGCCTTAGGCCGATTCGCGGCACCCTCCGCTACGGAATGTGCCCTTATTCAAGAAAGCATACTGCAAATGGTCACGGATATATCGCAATTGGACAGCGAGATTGAACGAGTAGAAAAACTCCTCGAAAAGTTGCGGCACAACCGCACAGCTCTCCAAGCCCATCGTGCCAGATATCAGAACCTTCTCAATCCCACCCGCCGACTGCCTGTTGAGATCCTTGGCGGCGAGATCTTCATTCTTCATCAAAAGCTATCACTCGGGGACAGGTCGCTATCAGTCGTGCCTGCACAGATTTGTCGGCATTGGAGAGACGTGGCCCTGGCTACATCGGGGCTTTGGGACTTTCTCAAAATTCGATATCCTGAAAAACACATGGGCGCAGATCTGGTCATGATACAGGCGTGGCTTGAACGCTCGGGCGGTCTGCCGCTTAGAATCGAGTTGGGAAACCTTGGCGGGCCCAATTTTGATTATGACAAGGAGGACGAACAGTACGAACAGACCGAGAAATTGTCGATCTCCAAATTGATGATCGAGCACACGCACCGCTGGAAAATATTCAAACTCGCTGTGACAAGACCACTGGTTTCGTTTCTTGAAGACGTCTCGGGGGACTTACCGATGCTCAGAGTGCTGCGCATCGACGGTCATGCGGACACCTTTCTATTGCCAGATTTACTCAAGAGCTTCAGAGAAGCGTCAGCGCTCCGCATTTTAAGTATCACGGGGCATATTTGCGCAAGTTTGCCGGGATTACTGGTCCCCTGGGCTCATTTGACCACATGCGCTCTAGTTAAAGGGAGATACACCTGCAACGATGCACATTATGTGCTCAACCAAGCGGTCGGCCTCAGATTTTTCACCATGTCAACTATTTCCATTGCGCCACCCCCGGACTCTCCACCCCTTCCTCCCATTCACAGCAATTTATTACGCTCGTTAGACGTTGTCATTATGGCGGGGCAAGATAGCCATATTCTGTTCAATCTCCTCACCCTGCCGGCTTTGTCCAAGTTAAGGGTCTTCGATCACAGGCCAAATGGAGTTCCCGAGTATTTGACACCGCTGATTACTCGCTCTGGTTGCTCGCTAAAAAACGCAATACTCGGCACTCAAGGACCGGCGTTTACCCACCACGCACTCGCTGATCTCTTCAGAGTAACACCCAAGCTTTCTCAGCTCAAGCTCCAGTTCTGTGGGGCATTTGGAATGGACAACACATTGATGGATCTTCTCATTCATGACCCAGAACATGCCGCAGGGTCGTGCTGTCTGCTACCGCGGCTAAGGAGTCTTGAATCTTCTATCCACAGCGACTTCAGCTATGAGAAGTATGCCGAGTTCCTTGCATCAAGATGCCAGGCTTCTGTCTGCGATACGGACGGTATCAAATTGGCGCAGCTTCGAACTGCTACGCTATTGCCGTGGGATAGTCATACCGCTAGTGGCCGCCGTGCTCATAAGCTACCTCAGGAGACATTCAACAGCTTCCTTGCAATGCGCGACGGCGGATTGGACCTGTCTGTCTCCGAGGGAGGTGAGAGGCTTACTTTGGAAGAGTATTTCGAGCCTGGTGAAGAAGAGGATGATACTACAGAGTCGGAGTCGGAAGAATCAGGAGAGTCAGACGAAGAGTCAGAGTCAGAATAGGACGGCTACGTTTATGCGCATATGTTTTGACCTATCCATCAATTCGTCATTGGCAACCCTGCTAAGAATACTCAAATAGTTGGTTGGTATCTTTGTTTCCTTCTTTTCCCTTTGACAATTCTTGAAGGGGTGCGAAGGGATCGTTAACTTTGATCTTTCTGGCCGATTTGCAAGTAGTATTTTCTGCCACCATGTTCAAATTGTGGCGCGAGCGTTACAGGCGTGACGAACCCTTAGTGACGCGTCGCGTTAATTGGTCCTGAAACTTCTCCCACTCATTTCTCCTTTAATTTCTTCCTCACTTTAGGCTCATTCAGCAACCAAACCGCCACCTATTTCTACTTTCATTCTGAACTTCGCCTCGGAAGAGCAACAATATGAGTCGTAATAATGTCCGTGGCCCGACGTCCGCTCTCACAGAATTCTTGCGCGAGTCCGGCATCACTCCTACGACAATCTCGCGGCGCAATAGGGCTCGTGCAGATGCAGTGGAAGCAGCCAACACGGAGCTCAATCATGAACCGGTAGCAGGGCCAAGCAACGTTGAAGAGGAAGACGAGGAGGAAGACGAGAACGCAGAGCAGTCGTCGCCAAAGAAGAAAGGCAAAGCAAAAGTACATCACTATCTCATCTGTCTCATATTACCTGCTCACAGCTGCGTGTAGGCATCTGGATACGCCTCAGATGACTTAGACGACCCGGAGGACGAAGAACAACCCGTCAAAAAGAAGCGCAAGATGACTAAGGCAGCGCAGGAGAAAGCAGATGCAGCGGCCAAGGCAAAGGCAAAAGCAAAAGCAAAGAAGCAAGGACATCATGAGTCAGAGCCCGAGGACGCTTATACAGCACTTTCAAAGTCTGCATGGACTGGTCCTGCTGCGAAGCCTGTTGTGGGCAACTTCGAGACTTGCGCAAGATGTCAAAAGGAGTTCACTGTTGTACGCTATCGCTGCCATATGTCTTTTTGACAAGTTAACGTAGGGGCCCTCTGTCTTATAGACCAAGTATACCATGGCAGCCAATCCGGGTCCTGGCTTTCTATGCCATGCATGCGCGAAATCTTCCGGAGCCGATCCTTTCAAGAAGCCTCCTGCGCCTAAGAAGCGTAAGACAGAAAAGCGCACAGTGGTCAATTTTGAAGTTCGACGCTTCCCGACCCTGGCATCTCTTTGCATCCAGGTCAGCTGATATGCTCCGTGCACCACCTAATATGCGAGCTAACCATAGAGGCAGATGATCACACAACATATCAACGACGTCGAGGCTCTGGGAGACATCGGAGCTATCAACATGGACGAGATTGCCAAGTCCCTATCTAAGAATAGGAGTTTGACGGCTGAAAGCGCTCAGCTGTTCTACGATGCCCAGAATACGCAGCTGACTCTCTACGATGTGACAAGTAAGTTCATTTAAACCACCATGTCCGAGAACAAGGTTCTCAACAACTATCATTTCTTAGCGCTCACCCCACCCGCCCTCTCTACGCTCTCGGCGCTCAATCCAAACCTCACTTCCTTACGACTCGACTTCTGCGGCAGAATGGATGACACCGTCATATCTGCATGGTCGAACTCTCTCCCAAATCTTACTCGTCTGGAACTCCTTGGCCCTTTCCTTGTGCGCGCTCCGATGTGGCAGACCTTCTTTGCGTCGCATACGTCTCTGACTGGGTTCCTCATCACACAATCGCCTCGCTTCGACGTGGACTGCATGCAAGCACTAGTCGAGCATTGCCCAGACTTGATGGAGCTCAGGCTGAAGGAAGTTGGAAAGCTCGACGATGAATTTGTGCCATTCCTAAAAAGTATGACGAAGCTTCAGTATCTCGACCTTGGAGATCCTTCGAAATCGCTCAGCGAGGGTCAGGCCGTCGAGTTGATGAGCTGCATAGGGAAGAGCCTCAAACACCTCGACCTTTCAGGCCACTTGGAATTGACTGACGCATTCCTTATTGACGGAATCCACGCGCATGTTTGCGTTCTGGAGGAACTCCTCATGCGCAATGTCCCAGCGCTCACGGATGACGGTCTCGGAGAGCTCTTCAATCGCTGGACGAATGGCGAGGGTAAAGCCAATAACCTGACCTTCACGCTTCTTGACTTTTCCCGCAATCCTGACTTAGGAACGAGTGCTTTGAGTGCGTTGCTTACTCACTCAGGCAAGACACTCGTTACGTTGAACATAAATGGGTGGAAGACTGCCTCCGAGGAGTCTCTGAAAGAGATCCCAACCAAGGCGAGGGACCTGCGTTGGTTGGATGTGGGCTGGTGTCGCGAGATGGACAATTTCATTATGAAGTCTATAATGGAAAGATGTTCCAAGTTGAGGGAGGCGAAGGTATGGGGCTGCAATCGATTGACAGAGCACTGTCCGAGAAAGGTGACTATTTTTGGTGCTGGATCAGGTTTCGGCTCTATCTGAATTCTTCGTGTCTTACAGCGAAATGTGAATCTTTTCGGGATAGAATCTCATGTGCAGGGCAAATGAACCAATGCCGGGGGACAATCTTATCGCCAGGCGTTTTCCACTATTCCAGGGTGGCCAAATATCTGTACCGACGACTCTATGTAACTCAATAGAAGGAATGGAAGCCACTTGAAAAACATGCGCTTTCAATAGCCTCAGGAAACACCGGCATGAGCTCTGGGGAGTCGTGCAGCCGATCAACCTACGTCCTGTAGCCCAAACCGAGCTCCGTTTTGTAACCCTTGGACTTTACTTGTGCCTAAGAGTTCTGCGCAGTAGAGACTCGTTGACCACCAGCGATTAGTGGGCATCCGACTGCGTAGGTGCCGCGTCCACGCTGCATCGCAATTATCACTCACTCCCACTCTATTCTCGCGCCGTCAAGATTCCTTTCAGATCAACAGAGCTGGATGTACGGCTCGATTGTTGTTTATCTGCAGCGCACCGTGCGCGGACTAACTACAACTGTTTGCAAGGACTAAGATCCGTATAGTCCACGCACGCTCTTCGATAGAAAGCTAGGGAAGAAACGCCATGTCGATCTGGATATCCCCGGGAATGTTGCAGCCAGGATGATGACTCGAATGAGGGGTGCATTTTTGTTTGAGAAGCTGGAGTGAGTCGTGACCTACGCCGAATCGTCTTCTCTCGCAGTGACTTACACGGAGATTTATTCAACTCCAGCTTGGATGGGCGTAGGAGGTGGAAGCTGACATAAAGCTTGTCGTTCAAAGACTTTTCCTTCACGAATCTGGAACTGATGCTTTACATTTCCATTATCGAGGTGATCGGATCGTCATTTTCCTTGGTAGAGGAGGCATGTGCTGGCGTAGGCGACACGAAAACCCTAGTCTCCTGTAGTCAGCTCATGAAATGTGAAGACAACCGTCCACATCTCATCATGGGGGTTTTTCGAAGGCGATGTTCTTGATTTACGCAACAGGTTCATAAAACATTCTGGGGAGTGCGTACCTGTTTGATTCGTGCAGCTACCAGTAACCGAATGAATGGATCCATCTGCTGTGCCTGAAACATCATATTTGAATGAAAAGATTGCAGGTTAAGATTAGTCTGCGAATATTATTATATCAGGAGCAGTGAGCATTTCAGATTCCACAATAGCCAAGAGATTCCAGGCACAGCCGGGCGCACTCAGGACACTTTCGAACAGTGTAGAATTCACATGCCCATCCAGTTAGATCATAGCTGGTCCTGGAGCATCACAGGGAAGAGAGAGAAGATGTTCTTTGCGTGGACAGCCTGCAGGGTAGTACATAGCTGTCCCACGCGTAACAGGGCCTGAACTTTGAAGAGGGCATGCCACAATTTCATCCGGTGCCCATCCTGATTCCAATCGGCGAGTACATACCATACCAGTACTGAGCACTACTCGTACTCACTGGCCACTTGTGAGTCCCCACTGTTCGGCGTCTGAAATTATCGCGATCGCAGGTCACCGCGCGATGACAGGGAGTGATTTTGATTAGTTCTGATTAATTGCCATGATGGGAGTGAACAAGCTTGTATCATTCTTCCATCCGCTGGAATTATACATGTACGTGTTTTAGGAGGACCCCCGATAATGCTAAATGAGGTGGTAGGTGGCCAAAATTAGAAATCCCCGGATTAATTTTGCCTTCCAAGCTCAAAAATACCCTGGATTGAGCACCATAGTTGGTCAACTGATGCAAAAATTCCCCGGATTCCGCCTCATAGTTAGCCGAATAAAGGCGCCGAAAATCACGTTTTCCGCCCAGACAACCAGGTCTGACTTGGAGCTCGCCCCAATTTTCCCCCGGATTCTGCCATAGACTTTTCTTTCTGGCCAAAATCTCTCCGGATTCTGATCAGACATACCTGGAAAAAAGGGCTCTAAATTCCCCGGATTGCCTCAGACTTGACCTTAAATCTCAAAAAATTTCCCCGGACTCCACCTACCAGCTCATAGGGGGTTATCGGGGGTCCTGTTTTAGGTGGCGACTTATGATTATTTCATATCATACAAGGAATTTCAAATTCTGTCTCCTCTAAGCGAACGATTGGCGGCGACTTCCCAAAGTATCTTGAGCGATCCAACATTCAATTCCGTTGACATGGTGTGTGAAGGCTTGACAAGAACATTTTCAAATTCGAGCCTTGGAAATCCGAGTCCTTTTTACAACGGGTGTTCGATATCAAGGCACAGACAGATCACACCCTGCAAATATGGCCTCCAGGAGCTCCCAGGTCTGTCAGCATACAACAGGAAATTCAAAACCCTTCTCAAGGACTCCGAAGCGGAAAACGAACATCCAGCAAGGTCCACATCGAAGCTGGACGCTGTGCACTTCTCAGATGGACACCTGACCGCGAGTTTGACAGTTTGTTGCCTCAATTTCCGGGCGTGTGGGTATGTGACAGCGTAAGCTCTATGCGAAATAATATCCGAGCACAAGCAGTAGCTAGAATAGGATAGCGGTAGCAACGATAGCGTATATGCAATGCGTAGACACGCAATAGTGATAATGTGATAAGTGTAGTAAGGGTTAAAGTGAATGTGTCCGTCGCACCGGTGCGAAGTATATGCAAGCCCAGGCGCAGCGCACCGTTGGGGGTGGCTGGAGGGCTTTTTACGGCGGTAGCCGCAGCGGACCTATACCTCTTCGTCTGCGAGCTGGTTGACTTTGGCCTCGAAGGCAGCATTCTAGCATTAAATGTTGATCAGTTATCTAATTACATGAAGCAGAATCGCAAAAGATCAAACGCACCTCTGAAGCCTCGTCGGAGATGTAATGCTGTGTCGTCTCCATTTTGATGTCCACTCTTGTGTTTGTTCGCTAGAAAATAAATGATGTTAACACGGATGATGCTGGCCGAGAAATCTGAACGCCCACCTGTTGGAGAGTGTTACTGGCGTTCGTGCCGTGGTTTCTCAGCTTGCTCATCGACACAGTCTGCGTCTCACTGAGCATGCCACGGATCGCAGAGCGCGAGTTGAGCGTGGCAAGGAGCGAGTTGCTATAAACTGCAGATCGGTAACGGTTAATAACTAGGCCAGTCTAGAAACAGACGGCGGGAACTTACGACGTCCGATGTTGAAGAAGAACGCGATGTAGATGAACGTGTTCGGCGCTGCGATGATCTGCGATAGAGCAGCAGTCAGCTATGCCACTCAATCATCGATAGATCACAAGCAAGACTCACAGATACAAGAGAGGCCACGGCACACAAGCTCGTCAACAACCCGGTGTTCATCGTGAACAGGATCTGCATGAGCACACTCGTCAGCGCCTATTACACACGACGCGCCGACGGACTCACCAAAGTGTTAATCATCGTGTCCGAGCTGTCGTAAAAAGCCGAACCGTCAATAATCCCGCTTCAATCGCGCGACGAAATAACCCGCTCACTTTTTGAATCCAGTGCGGGAGCGCTGGAGAACGACACACATAATGACGGCGATGACGACGTCGCCTGCCGCGCCTAGGGCGTTGATGGCCTCGGAGTTTGCCTGTTCAGTGTGTAAGCATCCTGAGCGCGGAGATCGTGCAAGGGAGATTTGAGGCGCACCTTGAGCTTAACAAGTTCCGCGTATGTCTTGATATGTACACCGCGAGCATAATAGATGACCACACAGACTGTCCGATGGTGAGTAAGCTGGCAGGCAGTGGGAACATCAGGGCGACATACTGAATTCGCCCACGACCAAGCAGGCCTGTTAGGGAAAACTTAGACCCGCGGACAGATAACACATAGGAGAGTGCTTACGACGAGACCGGCAGCTGGCCAGCGCCATTTCGGTGGCGTCACTGGAATAAGATAAAATTAGACGAGTTGCATACGTCAAAGGAATGCATTCGGCACAAACATCTGAACACCCGGATCGTCATGAAGCTGTAAATCGAGATGAGAATATTGCTTTGGATATGTGGGGAAAGACCAACGTCTGGACCAGGAGCGCAGTAAAACCCTAAGAGATATTGGCGGTAAGAATACAAAGAAAATAAGATGGACATAGCGGCATACGTTGAACAGGACCTCCAACAGGATACTCCTGCGAGAAGCATATATAAGTTCACCACAACGCGATAATGGAAAGGCAAGTAGCTGACCATACGATATCACCCAGATAGAGCCAGTTACCAAAGTTCGTGACCAGATATGTGTAAACTGCAGGCATCGTGAGTCAAGTGCCATAGTGAGGGACACGTTCAACGCACTGGTATGTGAAATCAAGACTTGGTGGACTGTGTCGGAGAAGAAGACGCCGGCTACCTAAGACATAATTTAATGTGCAAATCCAGCAGTGAAGAAATTTAGGGCCTACCAGATACTTGTAGTACCACGAATCATCCGGATAATTGTTGTAATAGTACCAGACCTGCACCAATCAAATCAGCGGTAGGACGCGTTCAGTCACAGGAGCTGGTAGGTACCTGCACCGCGGACACTATACTCTGCAGTTAGACAGCTGCTTAAATGACACTGACAATGGCCAACTTACCTCCCCAGAGCGCGGCCCCGAGAATCACCCCGATCAGGGTAGCACCCATGCTGGTACAAGTGAGCAAGTTATTCGCTGGACTTGAGATAGGTGGACCTACGTGTTATCGAGGGCTGGTAGGGCGACAGGAGCGGCGGCAGACATGACCAGGAGGGGGAGGGGAGGGATGGCGCTAGAAATTCAATACGTCGGGTTTTGAGGCTCGACGGTCGTCTGACGGGTTTATTGTGATCTTGGTGTTGGATTTTCTAATTGATCGGCGGGAGAAAAATTAACGGCAAATACCGCGAGTGCATAAAAATTAGTGAAAGAGTTCCTGACCCTGCAAGCCCCTATTTTGGGTATAGCTAGGCTGGCGCCGAAGTAGGCTTCGTGAATTGCAGCAGCTAGAGCTCAATACCCCGGAAATGTGCAAAAGCCTACTAGTACTGGCATTGCGCTAGCGATAACCTGCGAGAACACGGTCGATCGTTACCGTGTAGAGAACTGGGGTCAAATGGATTCAAAATGGATTGAGAGCTTCCATCGGAAAGGGGCTACTAGGGACAAGAGACCCCAAGATGTAGAGGACGATCCGGCGGCCGTACGAGCACCACAAGGTCGCTCCAGCATGTGAGCCGACAACGCTGCAAGAGAACTTACTGTAAAACCCCTAAATATGCTGTATATACGATCCGGTGCCGAACCTATATGCGCTGGTGTAGTCGCCGGAGAGTTGGATACAAGCTGTCATCATCACGGCATTTTTTTATCGTGGCGTTTGTGTATCTGCCATCGGAACTTGACAACTCCTGACAATCTAAGTTTATGCTCTCCGTTTCCACCGCCACAGACCGCCACCATGGTCTGAATCTGAAGTGCAAATGCCCTCTTTGGTGTATACATAGCGCTCTCAGCGCTGCATATGACACTTTGTCAAGCCATTCAATAAGTAGGCTTATGGGCATTCGCTCCCACTGGTGAGGTGACGTCTGTAAAAGTCCATCTTCAATTTGTGGCATCGGCTAAGTGTCGCAGTGTGGTGTGGAAGGTCAAAATTTTAATAGATTATTCGAGGCTTCTCTGATTGCGAATCGCAACCCTGACCTCGTGTTAGGTAAGCGACGATACAGACACTTTGACCTGAAGCTTAAGTAACAATGGAAGTGCGCTGTCGCGCCCTGATCATATTATACTTATGACATTAATTTTAATCGCGAATATCATATGGGTGCGGTGGCAAAGAACATGAAACCAAGGAGCCCGTGTATGTATTTCGATATTGGCGGGAAACGCTAGATGTCAGAGATTGTATGTATGGACAGAGAAGGACAGTACTAGTTAGTACACTAAATATGATTAGATATTCAATCCGCAAGTCATTAGTAGTAGGCCGTGATAGAAATACAAGGTGCCAAGATAACAGAGCTGGGTATAGAAAATGAACGGCATGATTGGAACTATGCTGAGGAATGACCCGGTATTAGGGTGTTATCCGTGCGTCTTGTATTAAGGAAAGTAGCTCCGGTAAACGATACGGCTAGAGCGGCGGAGGTTAGTGGCAGCCCGAGATTGAAGAGGAGGTGGCGTACTTTGATAGCAATGCCATGCTGGAAACCAGCCGCGATGCAGACATCCAGCTGCTCCTGTCGCGCATTGCCGGTCACGGCAATGACTTTCTTGCGACTGAGGCGGCCAGCCGCCTCATAATCACGAATCATGCGGACCGCGGTCAAGCCATCGCATACTGGCATCTCGACGTCCATTAACCTGGTCGAAGTTCAGTCCAATGTGTGCCAACAGCAAATGAAAGAACTCACACAACATCTATCTCGGGCTTGCTCTTATCCCCCTCACGAGCAAGAAGAATATCTAAAGCTACCTGGCCATTTTCCGCAGTTGTTGTCGTGAACCCGCTGTTCTTCATTTGCCGCACGAGAACTTTGGTATTAATGGGGTTGTCCTCGACGATCAATATGTGGCCGCCTTGCAAGATGGTGTCGGCCTGGGGATGAGCAGCAGGCTGTGATGGCAACGAAGAAGTTGCATCTGCCGTAGGTGCAATAGGTTGCGCTGATTGAACCACCGCAGGTTCACTGGCCACTGATAGCGCCTTCTCCGCTGGAGGGCCTGCTTTAGAAACGGGCACGGAGAAGCTGAATGTCGAGCCGGCTCCTTCTCGCGATTCGACAGTGATGAACCCGTGGTGAAGTTCGACAATCTTCCTCGAGACAAAGAGGCCGAGACCATAACCACCAACACCGTCAGTTTTTGGATTTGCTTGAGCAAAGCGCTCGAAAAGTTTCGCGCGGTCCTCTGTGGAAAGGCCGCGTCCAGAGTCGATAACGCCACACGTCAGCCAAAGCACATTTTCAAGATTCGAGTCCAGATCGTAATCGCCGACACGCATGGCGGTAGGACTCTTCTCTGGGATAACGGTGGTTATGTCTGCTCGAACGATGATGGTTTTTAGTTGGGATGTGACAGTAAAGCGAAGGGCATTTGTCAAAAAGTTGATGAGAACCTGAGAAAGGCGATGAGGATCGGCGTTGATCCATTCAACGTTATGCTCCGCAACACCAGGTCCGACCGAAAGAGACAGCTGGATTTGCTTCTGGGCGCTCTCGAGGCTGAACATGGCGATGACCTCGCTGACACGATTGACAAGATGGAAGTCCGATTTCGATATACTGAGCAGGCCCATGGAAAGCTTGGAGTATCGCAAGATATCGTCGGCAATGCGGCCCTGGGCTGCTGAGCAGAGCATGATATTCTCGACAGCCTCGCGATCTTGATCGAGCGCAGATAGGAGACTGAGGATGTCGATAGGGCGGCCTTCCTGATAGGCACGAGCCGCAGCATGCATGTTTTTCAAACTACCAGAGACCAAGTCGGCGGAGTTGTATATCCCTGAGTTCAGATTCCGCATCTCGTGGCTGGTGATATCTATAAACAGTTCCTGCTGACGCCGCATCTCCTCTGCGTCCTCAGCTCGCTGCTCGATAGCCTGCAGATGCAGAATCTCTAGGCGACGACGCTCTTCTATGTTCGTCAAGGATCCAACCCAACCCGTCAGGTTGTGGTCGGAATCAAACTGGGGTCGTATATCCATTTGTGTATGGTCGCCATGCCCCCAGCGAAACTCGGCTGTTGTGGAACATGGATTCTTGGCCAAAGTCTTAAAGTCAAATATGTTGAGGACGCGCTCTCGCTCTTCGGGATGTAAGCTGGACGGCCACTGGTCGAGAGGGAGATCTCGGGGGTGGCCGGAAATATCGTGCCATGGAGGGTTTACGAATCGCATCAGCCCCTCCGGACTGAGTGAGAAGATGCCCACAGGAGACACGTTTGTCACAGCAGAGTATTCTTCAGCCAAATTGCGATATCGAATCTCGCTTTCAACCAGAGCTCGCGTTCGCTCATGGACACGCTTCTCCAACTCCCGACGCATCTTTCCAAGTTGAAGATGGGTGGTGACTCTGGCTAACAGCTCTTTACTGGAGAAAGGTTTTGCCTTAAAAGAAATAAGCAACGCGCGATAAGGTGAGTCGGACAATTTTAATCACCAAATAATCATCAGCGCCAGCCGACAGACCATCCACTCTTGCTTCCGTGCCAGCGCGCGCACTCAGCAATATTATAGGTATAAGTTGAGTGGCCGAATCTTCCCGAAGAGCTTTTAGAAGACCGAAGCCGCCTAGTCGCGGCATCATGATATCGGAAAGGACCAAATCCGGAGAGTATTTGCGAGCATAATCTAGAGCAGACTGGCCATCCGCGACATCTACAACTTGGAACTTCTTGGAAAGAATTGATCGACTATATTGGCGCATGTCAGCATTATCATCTGCCAATAGAATGACTGAGTGTTGAATCGAGAGCGCGTCGTCTGATCCTATGCCATCGGAACCTGAGCTGGTAGCGGGGTCTGAGCCTGAGTTTGAACCAGATCCGATATCAGACGCGGCAGAGGTCGTAGACGTGAGCCGCTCGGCGTTTGAGTCCGAGTCAGTTGAACTGCTAGAGTCGGAAGCTGAGGGCTGAGGTCTTTCGCTAGTCCAACGCGAGACCTCCTCAACGATTGCAATGTTTTGGTATTTCCTCCGAGGCGCCTCTGTTTCCTCGTTGCCGAACGCGATCTGGTGTGGCGGTAGGTGGCCATTTCCGTAAGGCAGCCGGACGTAGAATGTGCTGCCCTCATCAACAACGCTCTGCACATCCAACGTACCACCCAGCAGTTTCACTATCTCCAGTGTTAGGGACAAACCGATTCCGGTGCCCTCCTGTGAGCGACTAGTGGACTCAATTCGATGGAATCGCTCGAAAATCCTGCTCAGTTCTGATTCCGCAATCCCACAGCCAGTGTCGGTGACTGAAAACTCTGCAAATTGGGGACCTCTGGTCACCCTGACCTCGATGGATCCAGAAAGACAGTACTTGAACGCGTTGCCGATGATATTGAATACGACCTTTTCCCAAAGATCAACGTCGAGCCAGACCTCTACCCGCTCCTTGGGTGCACGGACTTCATAATCAATCTTGCCCTTCTTTATCGCACTTCGGAATAGAGATGCCAAGTCCAGTGTCAAGGAAGATAGGTCAACAGGCCGGAAAGCGGCATGCATCCGGCCTGCCTCTAATCGCGAGAAGTCGAGGAGACTGTTGACCAAGTTCAAAAGTCGGTGTGCGTTTCTTTGGACCACTGTGAGCTTGTCCCGCGTCTCATTACCCAGAACGTTGGCAGCCCGGTCGGCCAAAATGTCGTCAAGGGGGCCCAATATGAGAGTCAGTGGTGTCCTGAGCTCGTGGTTAACGTTACTAAAGAACATTGTCTTCGCGCGATCCAATCTACATGCAAAGTCAGCGCATGAAATAAAGGCATCATCGTCCACACTTACTGGGCGAGCTGTTGCGTCTTCGCGACCTCTTCCGCGTATCCCTTCACAATCGCAATGTGCGTGCCGAGCTGCCTCGCGATCAGCTGCAACCAGTTCGCATACGTCTCATTGAAAGGCCGCCTTGGATTCAGTCCAACGATTAACAACGCCTGTGGCAAGTTCCCATCCGTCGTTATTGGAATCACCACTGCGCTCCTAGGTGCCTCGTCCCATCCCCTCTGCTCAAAGCCGGTATGTCGTGCACTCAGGTCCGGGATGAATATAGGTTTGCATGTCGAACACGCTTCTAAGAATGGCCAGGGCAGCGCCTCGTCGGGATGGAAAGACTGCTTCGCGGTCACATTGCTTCCTGCGCTCGAAACGCTGTCACTCTGGCTCCCTTGGTCGCTCGAGTCGGGCGAACGGTCCACCATAAGCCTAATATCTCTTGGGGCGCTCGCATGATCTTCAGGCACGCCGAGCGTGCCCTGGAGCTCGAGAAGGATGCTCTGCGGCTCGGGCTTCTCGATGGGATGTATACCTGGCTTCTTCAGCCCCGGTGAGCGCTTCTGCACAGGGTCAAGAACCTTGCACGAGTAGCACAACACAAAGGGCAAGTCGCACGGATTCTTCCCCAGACTGCTCATCGTGCTCGCAAAGAACTCCTCGAATGTTCTTGTCAGCGACAGCGTAAGGACGAGTTCGCGCAGCGTGCCGAGGCGGCGCTCTGCAATGACGCGCGAGGTCGTCTCGAAAGATGGGTTGAGCCATGCGATGACGTCGCCCGAGGTCCCGCGGGAGGGGATGAATGCCCAGATGTGGTACGTCTCTTCGCGCTGTAGGCTTGACGGGCTATAGGTCCCGCGGTTCATCATGAGCAGGTTGTCGTATGTAGCAATAGTCTCGCCTTCCTGCACACGCCGTATCGCTGGCTCTAGTCTAAGCATGTTCGTATATGCGTTAGTAAATGTCCATTGTAGGCATGTGGAAGGTACTCACGTCTCCCAAATCTCAGCCCACCCCACAGCAGCGTTCTTGCCCAGCAGCCACGGATGTTTTTGGCTTGCGGTCTTCACGTACGCGTCATTACTTTGCTTCGGAGTCAGCATACATCCACACAAATCATTGAGACAAGACTCACTAAAGAAGGACAGCCTCCTGGCCTACCCACAAGCTCTCCCGAAATGGACTCGCCAGCATCAAGCTAACCAAGCTCTTCAGTTCCCCGCTCCATTTCGCCAGCGCGCCCAACGGCGTCGTGTGCCATGGGAATGCAAGGATCTGCCGGCCCATGTACACGCTCGCAAGGAAGCGGCAAAACGGATCTTTCTCCAGCACGTCTGCTGGTATCCATTCTGACGTGGCAACCTCCGTGGAGGACGAGGATGCGGAGGAGGGAGACGCCCACTCCATCATATTACTGTCCGTTGGGCGCAGGCTGTCAGAGGTGTCGGGATCGTCATCATCGGTGGTGTCCGAGTGTAGGCTGTCTGATGCGCCGCCACCTCTCGATGGGAGACGCTGCCTCCCGAGAGGGCCAGGGCGGCGCCGTTTAGACCTATGCGTCGACTCGAGGATAAAGCCCATGGGTAAGCTAAGAGCGGTAGGTGGGGACGCTACAGACGCGGAGGGCGGCAGCTCCTCCTGCTGACTGCTAGAAGGGTCTGTCACAAGATTCGGCCGGACGTTCAGCGCGTCCGATAAGGTCGTAGACGAGCGGCTGGGCGGGGGAAACATGGGACTGGGCAGTGCACTCGCGATGGATGTAATGACCAGATACTGTCCTGCTAATGGATGTTGCCCCTGCGGCGCGGAAGGCGTGGATGTGCTGTCGATCATGGTCGCGACGAGCTCGATTGAGATGATGGTCTTCTCTCCCACATGCCCGAGATCATCTGCATTTGTGTCGGTGGTGTCGTTCGAGCTGCCGCCGGACGATGCAGTGGGTGTATGTGTGTGCAAAGATGTCATGTTCTGGTAGCTGAAGTCAGGGTTGTGGGATACGAGCTCGAGCTGCACGCTTTTCAGCGCAGGCGTGTCTGGACCTGGCGGGATGCCACCCGCCTGCGCAACCACGCTTCGTAAGAAGCTGGTTAATAGTTGTATATCCCGCCTGCTTAGCAGCTCCAATAGACCATCATCAGATCCCAATAGCGTAGACACATTCATCGCGTGCAGCAGGTTGTACCAGGCCGCGTTCGCCCACACGGGAGTGAGAAGCTCCCTAAGCGTATGATTCCACCCAACATCGGCGGCCCTGCCGGTAATGTACGGGTAGTACGTGGTGCGCTCCGTGGTCGGCAGCTCGGACAAGGAGTCCATCACCACATCGGGCGTCGCCAATATAGGTTCCATCCTCCTATTGATAGGGACACCAACCTCCTCTACATCACCAGGTATGGGCGCGGGAGCAGGGGCAAAGGCCTCGGAGAGAATGTTCCCTGCAATAACGTCCCGCTTGGTGATTTGGTGCGGATCGGAAAGGCGATGTAAGAGCTCAGGCGGCGCGGGGGTCTCTGCTGCGGGGTTGCTCAGCGCCGCTAATGACTTGATCGTGCTGTCACTCGGAGTCGAGTCTGACTGCGGATGCGGGCTGTCTGCGTGCAGGTTTTTGTGTGGGTGCTCGAGAACTGGGGAGCCCGAGGTGTGTGTGTCGGACCCTACCCCGCTCCCGCTTCCCGCCCCCCTATCGCTTCCTTCACCCTCCCCGCGATCGCGCCGCGCAGGCCCGACGCTCTCCTGCGTGATCCCGCTGACCATATTCGATTCGACATTTCCCGGCTCTTCAGGATCGCTCGTGCGCCAGATCGAGAGGCGCTGCACGAGGCTCTCGAAGAGGCTCTGTGCCTCGAGGACGAATGCGGGGTGCTGGTAAGCCTCCAGAAACGAGCGAATGGGCAAGTCGAAGGTGGTCGGGCTGGTAGTCCTGGGCGAGTTCGCTTCAGAAGGAGGTAAGGTAACTGAAGGGGTCGTGCTAAGCGATGTCAACGCTGACGAAGTCGACGAAACGTGTTCATCGTCGGCGGGTGAGATGGCATCCATACGACGACCTGAGAATAATTTTGTGATTGTATCAGGATTTATATTCGCAACATGGAGACGTAAGGAGAGTACCAGGAAGACCGCAGGAGGATGGAGAATGGGTAGTCGTCAATAGCTATCCAGGCACGAAAATTGCATGTCCAAGCCCCGATAGCAGAAGGTCTAGCCCGGGGTGACGTCGTGAATTAGGTAATCATCTTTCTCTCGATCGCGCCGAGTTCAACATCCCACTAACGACGGAGAGTTTGGATGCAGGGGGCAGGAGGAGAAGGTAGTCGTCAAAGACTCGGCCATCAATGCATTTCACCGCTTACAGCCGACCGGAGCGCAGTATGAGCACTAAAATCAAGAATGCGGTAAGACACGTTCTAGGTCCACCTATATGCGTGGTCAGCATGAATGTATAAGAGTGGGCTATCCGCTGTTTGGAATCCGAAAAATCGGATTCCAAAGGGAGCTTGTATACATTTGGCACGCATCAAGCATTGAAGCAAGCAAAGAAGACTACTGTACGCTCCTGACCGTTCAGTCACGCGTCACAGGCGACCGTAAAATAAACATCCCAGGGCTGCGTCACGCGTTACAAGTAAATCTCAACTGTGACTTAGATATCAGGCCTCAGGCACGGAATCGTATAGAAAGCAAAAGTGTCTGCTGTTGCGATAATACGACCTACAAAGACAAAGTATCCCGCTTCTGGTGAGGCGTCGTATCGCAAATCTGGAGCCCCGCCCCGTGAAACTGGGGTTGGAAGGGTACAATAAGGTATGTGGCGCAAGCTTGCAGTACATGGATATTTCCATCGCAGGTGGACCATTAATTTCTCCTGAATCATATCATTCATATGTAGTACTCCCCGTCTGAAGATGACTCTAAATCCATCACGTGAGATCTTGGGTCCACCGGACGGAAGTAGCGTTCCAGCGAGCTCCTGCCCCCATCGCATTCGACGCGAAAATCCAGCCCATTTTCACGCAAGGCGATAAACCTCTTATACGTGTCCTTAGGCACATACGATGCGGAGAGTCCGCTGGCGGATCTGGCTGACCTAGACGCCTCCAAACAGGCGGTGTGCAACCGCGCTATCCCCATGGACGCTCGGCACCTCGACGAAAGAAAGTCGGCATATTTCTCGTAACGAAAGCCACTGTGCACCCAGACCTTAATCATCGCTAGTTGTGGCAGGAGGCAACGCGACCCTGCCTCGTGTGTTAGCATACCCATGAGGAGGTCATCAAAGCCTTCCGATCCCCCACTTTCGAGCGAGAGTTCGGAGAGCGTGGTCATTACACTAAAGATAGCAATGAGATCGCTGCGTAAAAATGGTGCTCCGCGACTTCCAAGGAATGCTTGCTTCAGCACACATTCAGAGCGAGTGATCAAGGCCGGTAGGAACTGAGAGGTATGGTCTGGATGGCCGCGAAATTTGATGCTCGTCAACGACGGCAGGCAGAGCAAATTGAAAAAGGACTGCGATTGTGATCCGAACACCTCAATGTCCAGGGACAGGAGGGTCTCGTGACGAATGGGAGGTTGTGCAGGGGAGAACGCGGATTCTGCGCTGAAGGCGATTTTAAACTGCTGTAGATTAACGGACTGGCGAAGAACATGGTAGCACTCCTCGGAGGTGTATTGGCCATTGCCCAAGGTGCATGTAGTCAATTGCGCCCAGGGAAATTTCGGAAGTTTTGGCGTCACTCGCCTCCCGAGAGTGAGCACACGTAACGCAGGGGCATTCCCGAAGTTGCTAAGCTTTTTCAGTTGGTGAGATTTATCTTTGGGGCCGTCGAGATGAAGGGAATGCAGCATGGTCAGTGGCTCTGGGATCTCGCTCAGAAATGGAAACATGGGTTTAATGACCGCTATTTTGACATCTTTCCATCGGTGCGCGTGGCTGTTTAACGATTTGTAAATCGCAGAGTTGTCTTTCCTGGTATGTGGCCCCTCAATGTCATTGTGGATTACGACTATGCCAAAGTGCCCCAGATCGATCTTGAGAGGCAGACCGCCAGAACGCTCGAGCCATATCTGCGTCATCTCCGCATCGGCCGAGCGTTTTCCGGGATAGGGAATCTTGAGACGATCCCACAGTCGTGGTGTAGCTATCGCTACGTCTCTCCAGTGACGGCAGACTAAAGCTGGCAAGATTGACCTATCGCGCCGTGTCGAGCCCTGGCACAGAATGAAGATTCCACCAAGGACCTCGACCGGAAGGCGACGGGTGGGGTTTAGAAGATTTTGGTAACTATGAGAGTGTTTCTGCAGAGTAACGCGATTGCGGCGAAGACTTTCAATAGTCTTTTCCATGCGTTGAATCTCGCCATCCAGGGTTAATATGTCCACGGGGATCTGCAGGAGTTTCTTCCGGACGATGTCACATTCTGCTGGAGACGGTGCAGCAAATTTACCGAGAGCCTCACCCATCGGATAGGTTTCCAGATCCAATGGTGCAGCCAACTGCGAGACTTGGCAGGTGCAGGTCGTCCGTTTGATATTAGAAGTTGACGTCGCCATACCGAAGTTCGCTCGATGGTATAGTACTATGATAGATGCGATTGAATACTCAGTAATCATGGCGATTAAAGTCAGTTCACCTTTCAACAATGCAAGTAGTGATGATAAATCGATAACTGGCAATGTCACAATCCGGTGTCCTATCGGGAGTGTTTGTTTCGGTTGTTTGCTTTCCCACGCCCCCCTTGAGCTTGGTTGCCAGTGAGTTTCATCAGTGCTAGTGACAAAATCCCATTCAACCCGCTTAGGACAGGCCCGACTTGCACCTCCTGCTTCCTGCTTCCCCATTCCCGATTTCTGGGGATACTCCGTCGAAGCGTAATGAATAGCGAGCGGAACAGGCACATCGCTTTCCATACTACCAAATTGAATAGACTCGGAGTCGCGGAGCACTCAGGCTGGTACTCATCAACTGGCACTGGCTGTATCGAGGATGATCCGGATCTCTCTGAGGCGGCACTGTGCACTTGCTAGTCTGCGCGGCTGTTAAGGCCTCCGGGCAGTATACACCCAAAACCGACTATCAATGGCATTCCTCTCGGCGGCGAAAAATTCATCAATTTGCTCAATCTAACACTCATGCTGTCGGAGTTCGAACGTTGGGGCGACATGTTCTGCGTAGAGGACCGATCGATGGATCTTCTGACGCAACGCACAAATTATGGCCTGGAACCCTGCTTGCTTCCACGATTGACGTGCATTAAGCTTCTCGTTCATGGCGGAGCCGACTACGAAGCTCACGCGGAGCTGCCCTATTCGAGGCGTCAGCCTTGAACTTACAACTCAGAGCCAGGAGGGATGGCACTGGCGCAGCCTCACGAAGCTGCTGTGGCCATCTGGGGTCATGCGTCCACCAGCGGTTCGTACATACCCTTTACCTCAAGAAAATTACCACAAGTTCCATGCGCAGCGCGACGGGGGGATGGATTTGTATGTTGTATGCAACTATGTGAAGAGCTCGCTGGAGGATTACTTTATTTCCGGGGCAGCAGAGTACGATTCGAAATGAGACACACTTCTGTCAATGGACTGTAGATTTGATATGTGAAATCCCCTTAACCTTTGACCGGCGTTGATGTTGATTCGTAGCAGATTGTAAATTCGGATAATGGTAATAAGTAATACAAAGAGTGCGAAGTCCAGAATGGTCCAGAGTGTGGTGACCAATTATAAATTACACGCAACCCTGCGGTCAAGGTGCTCAGGGGGCATATAACGATTCGGATGAGAACGTCTTTCGAGCGACAGCATTCTCCAGCTGTGAAGCCGAGCTCGAAAATTCTAGCAGGACCGGTCATCCAGTTCGAAGAAAAGCTCGTCGGGGAACATATACTCTCCTCCTTCTACGCTAGCGGAATTATTCGGATAGTATGGCCTCGCCGGCGACAACATGGGCTTGTATAGCTCAACTGGCAGAGTTCTTAACTGAACCGCGTCCCAATCACTGTGTAAGCATACTAATCAGATAGCTGCGCATGTTTGATGAGAAGTTTTGACTTACACGTCGCGAAAGAACGCAAGCTCTCGAAAATCCTCCCAGGTAGCGCGATATTCGGGTTTGCAGGCCATGGCGAAGGAAAGAACCTCGGCGAGCTCTTGGTCGTGGATCTCCTCAATAATGTATTGGCGCATCTTCCAAGACATCTCCGCGTTCACGCGACGTATCTCTTCGGTGGTGTTTCCCGTCATACACGGCTATGGACGAGAGATCAGTGGATAGCAGGTGGATAAAATCAGGATGGACTGACCTTGCCTGTATACATCTCAAATAGAATGATCCCAAAGCCCCAGATGTCAACGGCCAGGCCATATTCATCCCGCTCAATCATCTCAGGGGCTGTATATCCAGGGGTACCGCAGACGTCATGCATACGTGTGTTGTTGCCTACCCCAATCACGGCTAATCCGTAATCCGCGACTGCAAGGTGGCCCTCCGGCGTCACGAGAACATTGTCAGGTTTGAGGTCGCGATGAAGAATACCAAGCTTGTGGAGTGTCTCGATGCCGAGTAGAAGCTCGCATGCAAGTAATTTAAATTGCGGGGCGGTGAACTTGACATTCGAATGGAATAAAACGTGTGCCAAGTCCTTCGAGTAGAGATTCTGGAAAGTGGGGTTTAGTTCAGAATAATAGAAAAGAGAAAGGGCTATGAACTTACCATGACGAAGTAGACATTTCTCTCATCTTGAAATGTAGCGAGGGGTTGCGTCAGGAAGGGTTGGTGTTGACTGGTGGTCGTTTGTAGGATATCCAATTCTGTCAAGATCATATCATACTGAGAATCGACATTCATCCCTTTCGGAGCTTTCATACATGATTTGATAGCCACCTGGCCACCAAGGCTGGACTCGGCCTGTAGGACCTCCCCGAATCCTCCTTCTCCGATGACTCCAAGGATCGTGTAAACAACGCCGGCATTCTTAAGGGTGTAAAGATCCCCAAGATTACTGCAATCATTGGAGGTGAGACTTGATCGACGACTGTCAATGAGGTCGTAGTCGAAAATTGAAGAGGTGCTCGACTCAGAATAGGAGGAGCCTGAAGACATACTGTACTGGCTCGCGCGGGCGTCATGTTTGAGCTCACCCCTCAATGGATTGCTCTCGGGGGCGGTGATGTTGAAAGATGTTACGTCGGGGATGCAGAGAAAAGCGTCTGCAAGCACAGCATCTTGTCTGCTCGATGGATTAGGAGCAAGTTCTTCACATGTTGAAGGGGATCTGCGCATACCCAATGTAGAGCCCTCGGATGGCGGGGCGTTGAAGTGCATAGACGATACCATTGGTATTAAATATTGAGGGGTAGTTCTGAAGAAATTGAGTGGATTGTGGAAGGTGGGTTGGTGGGGAAGGAAGAAAGAATTGTGGTTAGGGGTAATTGCAGCGGACCTCAGGTCGGCCTCGTCGGGTAGTCACGTGTGCTTGCTCCTGTTTGCAATCCCCTATTCATGCCTCAAGGCGCCAGGGTAAGCTACGCTCGACGTCGGAGATACAGACTAATATTCGACAAATTAGCTTACGAAATATAATACAGTAGGGTGTATAAAAACAGCAGGAGAAAGCTAAAGAAATTACAAAGTGCAGTGAAACAAAATGAGATGCTACTCTAAGAGAAATGATCAGGTCATCGACCAGGTGAGCTTGAAACCTTATTACTATCGATGACTTCGTTAAGTTGTTGATTGCGCTTTTGGGCAAGCTCGAACTGACGCTGCAGACTCCTAACCAAGCGGATGAGATACGGAAGGAATGCATGAAGTAACGAATCATAGACGCACTTGAGATTGTTCTCCAATTCGGCAACTCTTTCTTTACTACCTTGGCGCTCCCTCTTGACCCTCTCCTCGGCAGCTTTGAGACGAGTCTCATATTCCTTCACCCGCGCTTCCCACTTGCTGTCGGCACTGGTATTCTTCTGGCTCATCGTCGCCATCTTCTCCTCCGCTGCGGCCAGCTGGTTCTGGGCGTTGATAAGCCTGCGCTCAGCATTTGTAGCACGAGCCGAAAGGGCTCTGACTTCCATGCCATCTCCCTGGCCTGGGCGCTTCTGGCTAGCGAGTTGAGTGGCCATGTCCGCATTGGTAGCCTAGAAGATCGCACTTTAGCGTTACAATATCTAAGAAGGCTGAAATGCATACTTTGATAGCTTCCAACTCTCCCTCCTTTGCGCTTAGCTTACGCCGCCACGCAGCTTTAGTGTCTGCATACGTCTTTACGCTGCCTTCGAACTTGTCAATTTGTTTCCAGCGAGAATCGAGCTGTTTCCTCATGTCTGCCAGCTTTTCTGTAAATCTATTCTCAGCCTCCTTGCATCGCCGATCGAAATCGAGTTGGATCTGGCTGAGTGCTTTCAAACGTGTGATGAGGTTGTCATGGAAGACGCTGAAATTCGTAAAGGGCTTTGTTTCTGCTTGCCCCCCTTTTTTCTACAGATGCCATGTAAGTAGAAATTCGGGATGAATAGAGAGAGAAAACATACTGGTGTCTTGTCAACCCCCAAAATTTTGTCCATATATTGATATATGGTAAGAAGTAGCGTATTGCGTTCCGTAAGCTGGTCTCGGTACTGAGACTCGGCGGAAAGGAGGGACCGTTGGTCCTTCGATAGCCGCTGCTCAAGATCATTTACCCTCGACCGGAAGGTGGCCACCTCTGACTCGGCGGTGCGAAGATTTGATTGAACATTATCAAGCTTCTCGGAGGCGTTAAGGCGAGCTTGGGTCTGCGCAGCCAGCTGAGAAGCCAGATCCCGATTCTCCGCATGCAGCTTATCGATTGCCGAGTCACGGTCGCGGCTCTTCGTTTCCCGGTCGTCCAGGTCTTTGCGAGCACGAGATAGCTCATCCTCTAGCCTCTCCAAGTCTCGCTTCAACCTGTCAACCTCAAGCTGCAGCGAGAACCTGGCGGTGGTATGAGTCTCGCCCAGCCTCTTTGACTCAGATTCTATTGTCTGAAGCGACCCCTGCACAGCCGCCATATCTGACTCTCGCTGCGCAAGCAAGGCTTGCGTTCTAGCTTGCTCGTTCAAAGCTGACTGGAGAGCTGCTTCTTTCGCTTCCAACGCACGACGTTCCCTGCGAAGCTCGCTATCGTGGTCTTTAGAGGCAGCGTTGAAATCGGACTGCAGGCGTTCGCGAGCCTCGCGTTCACGATTGAGCTCTGCGACAAGGTCTTCAACGTGTCGCGCTAGCTCTTCTTGACGGGAGCGATGTGCGTGGATTTCTTCGCTGCATTGCTCATACATCTCGGTCATCTCTTGCAGCTTGGCTTTGACGCCAGTCAATTTCTGAGATATTGTACCTAGATTAGTATTGTCGATAAGTAAGAAAGCGCGAGCTTACGTCTTTGAGAGCTGCAGAAAGGGCCTCGAGTCGTTCTCGCTCAGCGATGTCATCTTCTCTGATCCGGTCAAACTCGTCGCGTATCTTGTCATTTTCCTCTTCCAAAGCGTAAACCTGGTCCCCGAGTTTCTGAATTTCTTCGTTGTTGGCTGCTATCTCGTTGTCTTTATCATCAGACTCTTGTTCGAGATGCGCCAATGCCTGCTCAAACTTCTCGTGCAAGTCGTTTGTGTTGGCTTCGAGCTCCGAGATATTGAGGCGCAGCTCCTTGGACTCCGTTTCACGCTCAGCAAGAACC
The DNA here is from genome assembly GCA_014898675.1 of Athelia sp. TMB. Taxonomy (NCBI): domain Eukaryota; kingdom Fungi; phylum Basidiomycota; class Agaricomycetes; order Atheliales; family Atheliaceae; genus Athelia; species Athelia sp. TMB. Next base: position 79,374 of record JACXVL010000060.1, read on the forward strand.
TAGAGAACTTTTGAGCTCGATTATACACTCTGAAGAACAAGGCACTCACATCACGGAGTTCTTCGACTTGGCCCCTAGCCTCCTCGACTTCACCGCGCCATTCATCCTCGACAACCCCCACAATTCTGTCGTGTTCTGACACAAGCTCATCAATCTCCCGGTTCTTCATTTCGATCTCGTCCTCCCGCTGCTGCAGCTCGATAGTTGCTGCCGCCAGTTTGTCCCTGAGGACATTGAGATCATCCTCGACCGCCTCCCTCTCCTCTCGCTCCTCCAAGACCTGCGCACGGCTTTCACTGCGCTCTACGGCCTCGGCCTCGCGCCTTCGCTGCATCTCCTCTAAATCCAACCTCAGCGCCTCGATTTCATCTGCCATATCCTCCTTTTCGTCATCGCGCTGTGCGATGGCCTCTGCCTGCTCGTCAACCTTCACGTGCAAGTCCTCGAGCTCGCCCTCAAGCTCATCCACCCTACGTCTCCATCGTTCGCTGCCTCCGGCATTACTGCTTTCATCTCCACGCCCTTCCACGATTTCCCGTAACCGGTCCATTTCCTCGTTACTCTCCTCCAACAACACCTTGACGTTCTCCAGCTCATCCTCCACGAGGGCATTGTGATCACGCAGTGCATTGATATCCTCATCCCCATCCACCCTGCGTCTCCGCAGATCCCTGATCTCTCGCTCCCGCTCCTCCAGTAGCTCCTCCAGTTCTCGCTCCCGCGTGCTTGAGCCGCTTCCACCTGAACCACGTTGTTGCAAGCGCTTTAACTCCTTCTCAAGCTCCAGAACCAACTTCTTCAACTTCTTCATCTCCATCCTATGTTGTTGCACCTCAATCTTGAGGGTGATATTTTGCTTCAGCGCGGCATCGATTTGGTCAGGCGCAAGCTGCGCTAGTCGCTCCTCCAGAAAGTGTACACGGAGCTTGACATTGAAATTCTCTTTCTTCAGATTGTCTATATGCTGGGAACCGCAGACGACTGAGTGTTATTCAGAAACAGCACGTCGGAATACCACGTACCTTCTCCTGATCTCGCAGAGTAAGATTTGCACCCTTTGTTGCGCCCGATGTTCCCCGTCCACGTTTTTCCCGCCCTGCCATGGGCGTTTCAGGCCCATATCCGTCCCATTGCTTCTCTCCCGGTGTGTTCAACAGGTCCCCATCGTCTTCGGTAAAAGCTGAGATCCCCAATTCACTCTTTCTGCGGTTGAAGGTAGATGCAGGAGGAGAAGGCGTGTTGAGAGGCGCAGATGAAGGTGCTGTAGTTCCAGATGAGCCAGATGGTACACGGAGGTTCGCTGTTCGGAGAGGCGTTGACCCCAAAGAGCCAAGCGATATGTCAGGGATAGTTCCTAGTGATTGATTGTAGTTCGAGTCTGGGCGTGCATTGAGTGCCGCAGACATCGTCTATCGGGCGAGTTGGAGATTAGTTACAGTGTGTCATGGTCATCATGGGACTCACCTGTGCGATGCTGACCGTGTGTTAGTGAGATTCAACTGGAGTTTTGAGGACAAATCAGCGTGATTTTCGTTCAAAACCTTTTCGACTTGCATTATACCACTGATCTGGCTTATTAGACACGCGATATATGGCGCTGTTTCTACAAGACTGGTAGCCGAGTTGGTTGGTTGATCGCAGAGGCTCGCAGGTTTGAGCTCAGGATCCTGCAAGATTGACTTAGAACGGATTCTCCGAATACAACGATTTTCCCGGAAGCCTGGCAGAGAAGATTCCTAGAGAGAACAAAGCAAAGAAATGTAGCCTCGCGTCTGGCGGAACGAAGTAAACATGCACCCTCGGCGGTGGCTTTAACTGCGCTGATCGTTTCTGTGGCGTCAATATCTTCGGGCTGCAGCCACTTGTTGGACCGTAGCTTTTAAATTTAAAGACACGAATATTCGTCGTACATATTGGAGCCTCCACCACAGAAATACAGTTTTATGGACTTCCTTGGATCTCTGGCACCTTAACGCGTCATAAATTCCCTGTCTTCCAGCTTGGTCACGTCATCTTTACCAAGTACACTTTTCAAGTAGTATTCAAGCTATTCAAGTTTCAAGCACTACTATTTGGATCTCTCCAGCGACGTCAGCGCGGTTCATACTCTACGTTCAGATTCTCTGCGAAATCTTGAGCTCTCAACATATTTATGTAAAAACTATACTGGTTCGGACAACACTTAGCAACCCTGAGATCAGTCGCCATCGCGGCGATAACTTACTAGCATTGTCATTACCCACCCGCCTATCGCTTCACTTTGAAACCATCCTCACTAACGGCAGTAAAGGATGGCTATCGATAGGTATTTCTGTATCCACAGCATATGTTTTAACAAGTGGCGAGTATCTAGGTAAGAGTTTCGCGCGGTCTACTAGGGTCCCGTCCGCTTGGTATGCCACTGTATGTCAGCCACTGCTGAGCAAACGTGTCCAACCGTCCCCATTTCGCCCTTTGTATACGTGGGGCCATCTCATCGCTACAGGTATCATCAACATTAAGATAGTATACTACTCAAATCGGTCGAGACTCGGCTGACTCCTGGTCACCAACAATGATGTACTAAGGCCTCGACCCACCCCAGCGTCCTAATACCGATGTGTGAACGCCGGGCGGTGGTACGAAAACTGGTCGCGGGAGGTCAACCCACCCTCCGAGACTAGGACTAGTACTGTGTCTTGTCCGTCGCAGTATCATCTTTTTGAAAGATTGTACCAGCCTCTGTAATCGGGACTGAGGATCGCTCATAATAGGAAGGTAGGTCCTTCCGAAGGATGCCAACAGCCCTCTCTTCCGAACGAGCGAATGAGAGTCTTCGTGCGCCGGGTCTAATTCTACATCCAAGTTACACTTTTCACAGTGCATGTCAATTTTACCTAAACAGGGCACAGATCAGGAAAGCTCTGAAGTACAAACATCTTGGAATTCTCACTATCGCATTGGATACAGACCCAATAGACTCTGCCTGTCTCCTCTTGACAGGAAGGACACTGCACATCGTCTACTACAACGATGGCGTTTGCAGCATCCACCAATCGAGGCACCTCTCGCTTTTGAAGGAATCGGGTGCATCTGATTACATCGCCGAAGACGTTGCCAACACAATCACCGCATATATTCGGTATGGCGTTGCCCCTTGCTTGATATCCATAAGGTTCAAAATATCCAGTACCTACAATGCGACGCCCGCAGAATGTACACCCCATACCCCTATGACTTATTAGCTACTGCGTCGAGAAAGGAAAAATGATTATGAAGCAACTCACAGGTAAATACACTGACTGAAGTGACTAATCGCAACAGAACGCCAAAAGCGAATGTCAGCAGGCGAGAAGATGATCTCGAAGTTTGAGAGCTCTTGCGTCTCCGATTCATCCATGGGATCTTCTAAATAATATCTCCTGTAGAGCTCCATGTAACGTCTTCTTGCTGTAAGGTGTGCTTTGCAGTAATACCATGGGCGCAGACGTCGTGCAACTTCAGACATCGCCCAGAGCCATCGTGCGCGAGGGATGGTGCAAGGGACCATCAATGGGCTGGCTGGACGTAAATATTTGTAGAGTCTGACGGGAACCGGTTCCAAGATTAAGGAGCCGAGGCTGACATCGGCATCGATGCTCCAATTCCCCACAAGTGCACGGGAAGTCGCATCCTTCTTGACTGTGAAATTCTTGGAATGCACTACGGTCGAGGTCACAGATCCGGTGCGGGTCAAGACAAGCTGGATTGTTCCATCCATCTGATACTTTCCGCTGATCTCGAAAGGCCCTTCGGCGTCGACCCCATTGCCCGTTAGTTTCGAGTTAGTCGCATCGACTGCCAATGAAATCTCCATCAACCCGCAAGTGCTCGTAGCAGCATCGGTAGAAGCAGTAGTGGCAGTGTTAGATGAACATAACCCGGACCAAATGCCACCAATATTCTGTGATGTGTTGAATGAAGGCACTGCAGTGAGTTCTGCCACGGAATAAGCTGCCGTGTCCGGCCCTGAAATGCCAGGGTATTTTAAAACGGTAGCATCAACGGTCGCCGCATCTTGGTAGGATCCAGAGAGCCCTAGATCATCTATCGCTATGTCGCGAACCCTGGGTTCGCCGAGGTGCAAAAACTATAGCGAACCTGGAATAAGCATGTGTAACAGGACCATAGGATGACGAATTACCCACCATTCCAAAAGCGAACTTGTCGAACTGGGCATGATTAGAAGGTCCGAAGGTGTTTTGCTGATCAAATATTGCTGCAAAGATGTAATTAGATATGGAAATGAAAATGGATCGTGGGGTGAACACACCCTCTAGGTCTGTGGCGCGATCTTGCAAAGCTGCAAGGACTTGTTTTATAGTTTTTGCTGCTGCTCGTAGTTCATCTTTATCTAGAATGACATGGGAGGCCAATCTGATAACTCGAAGATGATGACGCATTGCGAGAAATAAAACAGGCAGTAGATGCTGAACTGTATATCAGAAATATTTGTCGGAAATAGGCGCGCAGCGCGACTCACCCGCTCGACTCTTCCTGGGCCAGTTATCAATGACAAGGTACTCGTGTCGTCGACCTCGTAGGCCATGAGGCGAAGATTTCCTTCCATTCGAGATTCTTCTTGCTGAGCGTAAGCAGCGGCTCGTTGGCGGAATTGATCGTCAATGTCGGCGTCGAAGGGCTGAATGTACCACAACATTGTCAAGAGATCATCAAGAGCCGGGTCAGCTAGGTAGTAATCCACTAAAGCACGATTTGAAGGCAAAAGATTCTCGCGTTCTTGGTAGATGGAATGAACGATACCGCATATCTTGAGTTTGTAGTTCCATATGTTATAATGCCAACCTTAATTTTTCAGACGATGAGCTCAGTCACTCGGATTCAATTGTTCTAGGTTGCGAAACTTACCTACGGCCCAGTATGATACCCATTGCGGTAAACTTCAGGTTCTAGGACTCAGCGCTTAATTTTTTCGGAAAGAGTCACTACACACCTCCAGTCGCTCGGCCTTGCGGTGGATAGCTGATTGACTTCCCTAATGCTAACATAACCAGATCCGTCATCATCGAATGCCTCTAAAATAGGCTGTATATGCCGCATGTTAATGTATTCCAGCGTCCGCATGTTGTTGGCCCTCTTGTTTGCCAGTCGCTTGGCGACACGGAACTCTTCAGAGCTTTTCGGGGCAACAGATGTTATGTATGCTCGGAGAGGATCCGACCTGCTGTACTTTTCTGTAAAGTATTCGTGCAATGCAAACACGAATTCGCGAGAGTTCACTGATCGCTTCCAATCCTGCAATGGGACCGGATCATCGGTTGCCAGCCATGACTACCATAGAGCGACATCACTCACCATTTCCTTCCATATGGTCCGTAAATCCTTTAGTACGAGCAGTGGCGAATATTAGATACATTTCTAAGACGCCAAAAGGTAATTGGCTCGTACCGAATCTATAACGCGTTCGTGAGCGCCAGCGGTGACGGCGGCAATTACCCTGTCACCCTCTCTGATCACAATGCTCTCCAATTCACGAGTCTGGACGTCTAGCTGACGTTTAAACACGACCATATTCTTCTCAAGGCTCCGGCTAACGTCCTCTTTGAGTTCTGCTTTTAGAGGATACAGGACCGTCAATTGTTGATCAGGAGTGGCATCCCAAGCTTGTCCAGGATAGAACCGTGTCGCTCCAGGAGCAGTAGTATATCCTGATCCAACCGCGTACGGAGTCTCACCGTCAACTTTGCCAGCATAAACTTGCGTCGCTCCAGGAACAGTAGTATAACCTGACCCAACCGCGTATTGGGGGGAGGTAGGACCTGGCGTTGTATGGGGATACGGTGTAAATATGGGAGTTATTCCACTGGGTTGAGGATAGTAGGGTGTGTAATGCGAGTTTTGAGGAGGCTGAGATATGACCACGGGCTTTGAGTAATAGTCAGGCATAGCCTGAATCGATGGGTCACTTGTTCGCTTTCGAACCCTGCGATAATATCCACTCCCAGGCTCAACCAAAACGGGCCCCGTATCAAACCGATCACCATTAGTAGGGCGTCGAGCGCGCATGTAACCGCCGGCTCCATCGGCAGCACGAGGACCACATTCTTTCCTTGTTCGTCGATCTCGCAGTTCTTGTCGGAGTTTACTAAGCTCTAGAAGAATGCTGTCATCTTCCATGCAAGCTTTCGCGCCTCCTTTGTCTTTAACACGCTGCAGCAGCTCTTTCTCCTCGGAGGAGTCGAGCAGTCTAAACAAGATTATCGTGTCAACGGCTTCACTTGCCGAATTAACTTTTTCGTCGACATCTGTGACCGCGGTCATAACAGAGTCGAGCTTAAGAGCTGCGTGGATCGCGAGAGCCATGCGAATTTCTTTTTTGCGACCCATGAATGTAGAGGCGCAATCAGATAGTCGACCCTCGTAGATGGGACCTTTTAGGATTTTGACTGCATATCAGAGCACTTTTGAGTAACTAGTTTCGTAGAAAGAAAGCTCAGAAGCTAACCTAGTAGGCGTTTCTTTGAATACGTGTCGCAGATGTTGCCACAATTTGTGATATCTTTAGCGATATTTCTCATCAAATTATCGAGCCTGTCTTGGACACTATGTCCGTCCGTCCCTTTGTGGTAGCGTTTGATGTCGCGGAGCCTGGTTTAAGTGTGAGGAGTATAATTCAACGACTTTAGATTCATGCACAAACTGCAGCAGCGTTGACATCATGTCTTGCATCTGTAAATGCAGAGCAACAACTTTCTTGTCATTATCGCGACGTTTGAGTTCCAGGGTTACAACAGCTTTGAAAGCTAGGACAGCGACTGAAAACGTTTTTTTCTTCGTATCAGATACCCTTTTTTGAACCACTTACCCCAACCACTTACCTCCAACCACTGGATGCACCTTAGCGACTTCATCAAGAAGGGACATGAGGACTCTACTAGACTCGGCGAACCCCCTGATGTCGTCTTCGATAGCTCCCAAATCGATACCTTGTGCGACTGCATTCGCCGCCGATTTGATAGCGTCTGAATTCTGCGCATAAAAGTCGCTTCCCGTGGAGTAGTATCCTGAGTTGGCGGGTTCTGTGAGACGATCCTCTGCGATATAAGTACGTGTCAGCGAAGAATCTTGGAAGAATACGAGCATACGTATACAGACCGATCTTATTTAGCTTTTCATGTTTGGATGTCGCTTCAGTAGTCGAGAGAGCGGCAGATGCCTGCTTGACTGCTTTCGCGATGTCGTCATTTTCGTTCTGCATCTGAAAGCGGGGCAGCTAGAGCTAGGGTTGAACACGTGTCTGAGCTGTTGAAGGTTCCAGGTACTATATCTCGAGGTGAAGCTGGGGGGTCTGGCAGTGGTGTTGGGGAACAAAAAGCAAAACTGACGGCTCGCAGAGTCGCAGTCACTGTTTGAGGCAGATGCGTGGGCGCCTGTTGCTTACCACGGACAAAGCGGTTTCAATCAATCAATGCGCTGCGTGGCTGTAGATCATGGCTGTTCTCCGGCGACCATAGTTTGAACCAGGTTTGGTATCGAGTTTGCATGCACCTAGAAAATGTATGCTGGCAAAATTGATGATCTCCACTCCGCATCATGATTCTTGAGCTGGAGCCTAGCACAGTAGTTCGTGGTCGACCTGGGACGTTTAAGGCCCTGTGGTGATGGTCAAGATCAAGGACGAGGCTCGGCGTCTTCCTACTCGCCCCTATCCGTGCCTTTTTTAAACTCCCAGTTTCGCTGAACTCGTTCACAACAGTTCCTTCGTAACCTCTTCCCGTATTATCCTGCTGTTCGATCGCAGAGCTTCTGGCACCCTATGAAGTCATTATATAACTCGAACCCACTTGCCTCCCAGACTCTGAACTCGCTCCCTGGATCTCAGTATTCACTATTCAATGTCGATCAATTGATAGCAGGTCGTAGCCCAGGCAAGGGCCGCAAGGTCATCTGGACCCCCTACTAGAACCCTAATGACAACTATTCCTTAAACAGCTCAGGTGAAGAGACTTTAGTTCATTTTCCTCGCTGATATCCCACGTCCTTCAGACCATTAAGCAGCTCTCCCCGCATCTTCTCTCCATGCAAAGAATACCCTTTCGCAAAATTTTCTGACACGGAAGTCAAAGATCCTTTTCCAGCTATGCCAAAGCTCGTACCCCTCCCGATTACAATCAAATGCGAAGCCCAGGCTGGACATCACAAGGCACTCTTGACATCCAATAGCAAGATCGCCCTGTCCGGCCTTCTGGTTACATCCAGGGGTCTGAGCCTGCTGAAAACACGCGTCGCGGAGTATCCTTGGTCGAAGTGCCTGCGTCTCCGTAGGCACTTGCTCTGGCGCGCAGGTCGCTACCGAGACCGGCTTCAAGGCGGCGAAACACTCCCCTATGGGCACAGCATTCTAGTCGGGGTTCTGGACGAAAAGCGGTTATTTCTCACCCAAGATTTGAAGCTCGAAAACGTCCTGGCCGAACCCAATTGACATCTTATTATAGTTGACTTCGGCCAGGGCAAAGCTCCCCCTCACAGCAGCCAACCAAACGCATGTCTAAGCGCTGCTGCGGAAGCATAGGCTACTTTGCTTTCGAGATTCCCTCATCAAGACTTGCCAAGGAGGGCTACACGAGGTTATAGTATGATTCTCATCTAATGCTCCTGGGCTGCGATATGCTGACCCGGACGGCGATGAGGCCGAGGTGCTCTGCGAGGTGCTCCCGGTCCCCGTTCACGCTCTGACAGCGAGGTTGGACCGCAGAATGTCTTAGCTGCTGATCTTCTTCGCCCGTTGGTCAACATGGATGCCTCGGATAGACCTCTATGGGCCGCAATCCGTCGGCATACGTGTCTTGCAGACGTCAACAGGGAAGCCATTGAACCCCCCAAGATGACCTTGGCATCGCTCGATACTATCCTTCGTCGATTGCTCGCACGAAGGAAATACAAAGTGAAGGATTGCTTAGTGGACTTTGATTGCTGTCCCGCTCGACGATCTGCACGAGTGAATCGTTTTGGCGTAGCTATCCTTGTAACTTCTATAATAATCTCTCAACGCATATTTTTCGGTTCCCTTGCACAATATCCGCAGTTACTAAGTTTGTCCGTACTGCGGGCTGTGCATATGAACCGGTGTCGCCGGCACAGGTTGCGGGACCGTTGGTCCCCTGATATACGATGACATCAAGTTCCGAGCTCTCCGAGTCTTTGCAGATCGTTTTATTTAAAGCTCTCTACCATCCCTCTTGCTCCACAACTTCAACCCACGGCGCATGCCTGGTCACAGGAACCCATTTGGGATATCAGGACTCATAGACACAATACAAGGCTGGAGAAGCAAAACGAAATCAAAGGCCGAAAACATGCAAGAAGCGACAAAACGACTAGCCCAGGATAAGGGCTACGAAATTCCTATGGTGGACCTCGTCATTCAGGTAAGTTATCATCCAACATTGAGATAATTTCACGTATTAATGCTTTTCTAGTTCATAGGAGCGAATGGCCTGCCCAAGATGGATGTCGTAGGCTCTGCCGATCCCTACTTTATCGCGAAGCTTGACGATCATTGCCATTTTGTGTACGTACCCATTATTATAACACAGGAATTAGCGCAGTTAAAGCTTCTCATAAAGCTCCACCGTGATATCTGATACCTTGGGGCCAGTATGGAACGAAACCTGGCGAGTCAAGAACGTACCATCAACGGCTACCCTGTCCGTGCGAGTGATGGACAAAGACAACGATGCCCCCACCGACGACTACATCGGCAAATTTGAGACTAGTGTCACTGCCGGAGCAAAGGAGGTCGAAATTCTAGGACCGATACTAAAGCGCACCCGTGGTCATTTCTGGCTGAAGGTGCATCCAACGTTGGCTTATGATGCCCCATTTGCTGACCTCGCTTGCTCAGATTGAATCTACAAAGTCAGGGCCCGATGCTAAAAAGTACCCCTACCTGTTTGACGGCCCCATTCGTTATTCCCGCCATTTCTCCCCCACTGTGGGTCACCTCACCTCCATCAACGACGCACGTCTGTACTCCACATGGAAAGTCTATATCAAAGGCATACCCCTCTTCTTTGGCGATAAGGTACAGCCTTGGAATAAGGACTACAAAGCCGCCCAGAGCATCTTCAAGGGCCCCGGCTCTATCTTCGTTCGTGCTGGAATTCAAGCAGGGCACCGCATGCTTTACGCTCGCACGACGCACAATGGGTTTGGCGTCATCCACGAGAAAACGGATGTCATGAAGCTTCTCACTGGTGCGGTACGCAAAGGCGACGGCACCTTGGTCGAGGGCCCGCACCGCGTCAAACCCGCCGTCTACACTTACATCATCTCGTCCGAGGACGACTCCTTCCGCTTCTCCGAGACCGGCGCTGCGTTCTTCGTCGACTTCGCCTCCAAGCACGCCCTGCACAGTAACTGCGCAGAGGCGGTACGCTACAGCGGCGAGTTCCACCCGCGGCCCAAAGGCGGATGGGAGAACTTCGCAGATAACACCCCCGACGACCAGGTCGAGTGGGAGCTCGTCATCGACAACAACTCAGGCACGTACTCGCCTGACAAGGGCATGCTCCCCCAGGTCAAGAAGCTGCTCGAGTACAACTTTCCCGAGTTCACGATCTTCGCGCTCGACCACGCGGATCCAGACCTGGACAAGAGCACCGCTGCGACGCGCGCGTACGCAAAGGAGAAGCGCGGCATCAAGGAGGACGAGTTCCAGCCGCACACCGCCGAGGGCGAAGTCACGCTGTCGCACATGGGCTCGCAACTCGGGAGCCAAGTGAAGCATTTCGCCCAGACAGCGGGCGAGGACGTGAAGCAGCAGCTTCAGGTTGACGCGCGTGCTTTGATACACCCGCATGATAAGGCTGAGCAGAAGCATCCCGAGCCACCCACTGAGGACGCTCCACAGATGCCTCAGGTGGGTGTAAATGGCGCAAAGGACATCTCGTCCAATCCTGTAGCTTAGGCTTGACATACCCCATATTTATGAAACCACGCGCCATGTACCAGTACCCTTTGCTAATTCTATCCCATGACCAACAATGTACTATTGATAACATGTCTACGAATTTGAACTCTGGCCACAATTCGCTCATACTAGGTAGTTACACTGTAAAGATTCTGTTGTAAAGTAATGAGGCTGTATATGAATGAGACTGTCCTCGTCGGTATGAAGCACAAGACCAAACAAAGGGATGCAAAAGGCCAAGCATGGACAACAGAACAAGAAGCACTAACAGATGCAAGACCATGGATCGAAACAGTCAGTATGATAATCGGGGCCTTCGTGACGATGCTGGGTATCTGGGTTATATAAAGCTACAAGTTTCCATAAGCGTTTCGTAATGTACATTGACGGCTCTTCCGAGGGCCGTCATCCGACTGCAGGAATGAAACACGTCAGCAACTGCGAAATCGTAGACATGACAAAGCTCACATTCTCCATGTTCCACATATCCACAATCCCTATGCCAGGTCCGCGCGGCTGAAGCCCGGTGCCGTCCTCGACAACGAAGAGCGCACGTAATCGCGATCCGACGCGCCATCTTTGCTCCGATGCGGCAGCGGCCTAAACGTCTCATGGCGCTTGAACAGCATCCTCGCGACCAGCTGCGAGATGCCGCTGATGCTGCCCGGACTCGGCGAGCGCGGCTGGCTCTCCTCGGGCACGATCTTGTCGCCCAACTTGATGCGCAGCAGCGCGCCGAGCTCCTTGCTGCGCTCCTTGTTCTTGCGTTTCTGCTTCGTCGCCTCTGCGCGGAGGCACACGGAGCCAGCCTCGATAAGCTGGGCTTCCGCGTGGCGCGCAGCGCGCTCGGCAGCGAGGGATTTCTTGCGCAGGCTGCAGAGCTTTGCGAGCTCGGGATCCGAATCGTCGTCGATGGGGATGCGGAGGTCGAAGTCTTCCGGCGAGGGGGAGCGCGGGAGGGGGACATCTTGCGGGTCGTCGATGAAGAGCAGGCTGGATGGCGAGCAGTTGGCGTGCCGTGGTGGCGGGGAGGTCGTGAAATTTGGCATGGGAGGAGGGAGGAGGTCGTCATCCCCTTCTACACCAGGTAACGAGAGAAGAGAAGAGCCAGGCGAGGGCGAGGAGAACGTGTTAGGCGCAGAAAACACCTTGGTTTTCAGATCTGGCGGGTCCTCCATATCCAAGTCCGGCAGCAACGCAGTACTGCGACGGGAGGGCGAGAATGGTATATCATCATCACTAAGATCCGGGAGCATAGATATTGAGGGTGAGCATGGAGGCGGAAGCGGCTCGGCATGCGTAGCAATGGGATCGAAATGGTGTTGGAATGGAAAGGTTGGGGTAGGCGATACCGGGCTCAATGCACGAGGCTCCGCAAATGCAGAGTGATCCACGTTCATCGAGAAGTCCTCGTCATCTAATTGAGGGGGCGCGAAGGGATTGACATCATACATATGCGGCTGGTACAGCTCCGATGGCACGTCCAGAAGGGGCTTGAACGAATGTTGGAATCCATGATAGCCCTCCGTGGAAGGTCCCGGGGCCCACAAGTCGTCGATTTCCGGCGCATCGGGAGAGAATCCAGCGCCCCACGGAATGAAAGGCGTGGGCAGGGACTCGGTCAAACCACCGATATTATCCGCCTCAAATGAAGAGGACGCAGCAGTCTCCCGTGGGGGCGTCAGGCGCGGCGAGGGCATGTACGACGCAGGGTCTCGAGACGCACTCGGATCTTGCGCATGCGCAGCGCCCTCATGATCCAATAGCACGGCCTTTGCTGGCGGAGTCCAAGTTGGCGAGGGGGTGGTGTACGGCTCGGAGCGACTGCGCTTGTAGGGCTGTCCGCGATCTGTCACGAGGGAGCCACGACTCCGCCTATGTGCGAGCGTCAGGGTAGGTACGGAGGAGGAGGAAAGGAGCGCGGAGTCCTCTGAGACGAGGGTCATCTCAGAGTTCCAGGCCGGAGAGAGCGGAGACAGCCGTGCGCCCTCCGAATGCAACATGTCACCCAGCGTCTGCTCCCCCTCGTGCGATAGCGTGTCCTTGCGCACCCCTAGCTGTTCCTCAGCATGACCGCCCTCTTCGTCCTCACACATAATCTCACAGTCTTCTGTTCCATCGGATTCCGATTCGAAGTCGCAATCACAGTCATCCCCACTCTGCGTTCGTGAATCTGGCAGCGATAGGGTCGAGAGAGGGGACGTTAAGGGTGGTGAGAGTGGTTTTTCGTGAGCATAATCGTCCGGGCGCATGACAAGTGGAGAGTCCAAAATGCCAAATAGCCCAGGGACCTGGTAGTAAGGCTGCGACCTGGCTCTCTGCAGCGGCGGGGCTTGCAGGTGCCTATGGTCCAGGTGCGATCCAGGAGAGGGTGGTGAGGGGTATGCAAAGGTAGGTGGTGGGTCGTCGGTGCTGTTGAAGCACGGGGGTTCTCGTTGCTGATAGCTGGATGATCGTTTGAGATTGGAGCCACGTATTCGAGATCCTGGTCGACGGGGTGATGTTGAAGTTGGAAAACCAGTGGAAGAAGAAACAGAAAACAAAGAAGATGAAGACGGTTGGTGGTACGTTTGTTGTTCGAGGGAGATGGTCTTGCTGGAGGGGCCGACGCGGAGTAAATCGTAGTCGGCCTGCATGCCACCAAGGTATCTGTGATTCGAGCAGTCGGTTTCCGGAGGCTGAGAACGTCGAGATAGCCACATCGTTCAGTAAAACTACTCCAGAGAGTGGAGGGGTGAGCATAAAGGGCAACTCACGAACGTCATCAAAAATTAGTGCTATTTTCTCAGAACCCTGTACACTGCTCCATTGCAAAAAGGTGAAATGACGAAACTAAAGGCGTGAAGAAAGACAGAGAATGAGAGAGGGGAAGAGAGGATATCGATTGTGGCTGAGAGGAGCACTAGCCCTTGCAACACCCGAAACTCGTGTTCGATTTCATTTTTCGGGGATGTGACATCGACCCGCTGCGATTGCTTTGTCACCACTTCCCTTGTCACATCCCATGCACTGCCTGAGCGGAATTAGGCACCATCCATTTATCCACATCTGTATCCATCAATTAATCACAGCACGATGCAGCACCGTGGCTGGAATTCTAGTCTATCTTACATACGCTTACGCCAACTACTCATATGCGTGGCGGGTCAACTCTATTTCCATGCAGATCAATTGTCGTCCGCGGTCGAGTACCCCACATCGACCCAGGCCCTCATCTTGTCACCATAGCGAATCGTACACCATAAAAGCCTGTTGGTGCATCGTGGCCAACAAGCGTTGAGTAAATATGCACGGATGTCATGATCGGAGTGATTACTTACGCAAATGCGACCCATCCCAAGCCGGCTGCGATCGCGTCCGTCCCGACCACACCGACGTGCTCGACCGCAGGTAGAATTGCCGTCGTAGCCAGAGCCAGGATAAGCGAACGCGCTCCGCTGAGACAAGGTCACGCAAGTAGAAGCGGAGCGTGATGATGATGGGTGGGTATGTGGCGTAAATTGGTGGTGTTGATTGCCATGATGGATAGATAGATGGGAAGCAGTGAAGGGAAGGTGTACAAGGATAGGGAGTAATGATCAGATTTCCGAAAGGATGCTCGCTTGTCAGAATAGACCCCGGAACGTGGCTGGACGACTCACGTATTCGCCGCCATCGACTCTGCGCTGCGCGAGTGCACCACGTCAACCGCATATGAGGCGGAAGGACTCAATACGAAATCCGCCTGATGGGTCGATCATCAGTCAGTCAGTCAGTATGCAGACAGGCAATAGTAAAAGGCGGCATCAGAAATAGGAACAAGCAGCGCGTCAATCAAGGCATTGTCCTTGGGACATGAAACGGGAATGGGGATAGAAGAGGACAGAATGCCACACCCCTCAACCTCAAAAAATAGCCGATGCACGAACAAAGTATAAAAAAAGCCAAAGTCATAGTGACGCGCTCACTCACACCAAGTCCATTGAAAAATAGGCAAACGAGGTTCAGGCCCAGGCCCAGCCTGCCCTCAACGTAGTGCGTGATCAGCCCGGAGCTCAGCACGGACACCGGGACGAACAGCGCCGCGCCCAGCAGCGTCGCGCGTAGCCGATCCTCGGGAACCCACTGGCCTTTGCGTCGCGCGCGATAGCGTGTCACGATGCGGTCGGACAGGCGGCCTGCGAGGGGAGCACCGACTGAAGACAGATCAATGCGGGGCATTAGTGGCGGTAGAGTGGCAGAACATACCGATGTTCCCAAGTCCCGCGGGGAGAAAGCACGCGCCTATCATAGCCTCGTTGGTGATGTTATACCGGGCACCCTGTCAAACCCACGTCAAGACATAGACATGGCATATCAGCGCCGTGCGGGAAGGTGCGAGACGCCAAAGAGCGAGAGGGCACTGACAATCGTGTACGCCATCGGCACAAGAAGCACTGCGATAAGGGAGCATGTTAGACCCTTGATTTCCCTGCGTGGCTAGGGGGGCGGGAGATGGCACATACCGTAGTTTGTAAGCAGTGCAAGCATCCCTGCCATACTCTGCGGAATCAGGGATTAGCTTCATGACGGAGGTGGCACACGACCTGCGGGAACAGGGAAAGTGGCCAATGCACGCACCACAGCGAATAAATTTGGGCTGCGCAATAACCACAAGCTTGCGAGCGGGTTCACCCACACTATCCCGTTCCGCCTCAGCGTCCCGACGGTCTCGCCCTTCACCCCAATCGACCCGTGCAACTTGTCGATCCCACGCGTGCCGGGGTGACTTGTCTCTGGGAGGAAGAAATATACGCCAAGAAACGCGACAGCCCCGCAGGCCCCAAGAACGTACTGCATGACGCGCCAGGACGCATAGGCGGCTGCTAGGCCACCGCACAGTGGGGCCAGCGCGGGGCCCAGTAAGATTGCCTGACAATGTGCGCGTCAGTGGATCAATACGCCCAGGAGGAGGTAAAGCGCTAACGCCGAAAAAGATACCCATGGCCGTTCCTCGCTCTTCGAGCTTGTATACGTCTCCTATCGCGCCGCTGCCCACCGACAGCCCAGCAGACGCGCCAAAGGCTTGGATGAAGCGTAGGATCATCAACGAAGGGACGTTTTGCGCCAGGGCTACTCCGATAGAGCCAAGGCAGAGAAATGGTAGCGAGTAGAGGTAGACTGGTCTCCGGCCGTCTTTAAAAGGGGCACAAAAAGATCAGCGCAGCAGCAGGTAAATGAGTAAACCGACGCACAGAATGTGGAGTTTGCAGCGCATGTCATGCTGCCCACAGCTGCGGCAAGCACTGAAATGCTCACCGCCAAACTGAACACGCGAAATTCAATTCAACTTCCTCAAGGCGCTTCAAGTGAAGGCGACTCACCTAATGGTAGATGCCGTGGAATTGAGTTCCTCGGCTATTTTTGGGATCGACGGCACAAACGAGCTTGCAACAAACACTACTCTTGAAATTAGCACCAATATCCAGTACTAGAAAGACGCGAACTTACATGGTAGTAGGCCCGCCCAAGACACAACGCTCACAATCACCCTTTTCTTGTTAGACGTGAAACGAGTGTACACCGCGTTATGATCACGCGCATTTTCTAGAAGAGGGGTATTTTCTGACGGAGGCATATCCTATAAAGGTGCTGAGATCACCAGGTGAAGCGGGCAGTTATGGAAATCCAGGTCAGGGAACGGTGGAACAAGAAATTCGAGAGCAACTTGAAGTCGGTGGTTTTGGTGATGTCATGGACCCAATCATCGTCGACGCGGCCCGGGATGTCCGGACTGCCGGATGCCAGAAGCTTCAGAGCTTCAGCGCTTCAGACTCACATTTTTGCAACCTCAGAAATGTCCTCCACCAATTGTGATATATATCAGACATGTCTCTGATTTGAAGAGATGGACCTCAAAATATCGTACCATTTTCCTGAATTAGACGCACCGAAACAAGTGATTACACGTATGAGAATACTGAATTATACGAAGTTACAGAGAGTTTTGCTCCTTCCTACTGAGGAATAATTTGTCTCTGGCTTACATGTCTATGGAACTCGATTCCTGTGATAAATTTGATTCTCTGACAAGGGAATGAAGCAATATTCCAGCCTATATCTGATATTCTCGTGTTTGACATACAGATTCAAGCCGCCGTCACGCAACGCTCGTAGCGCATTGAGCGTATTCGACAGCACCTGGACACGACCGCCGTGGCTTGGGCGTAAGAGCATTAGCTCAACCTTTCTAAGTTGTGCCAGCGGCGCTTCTTTGGCGCCGCATGCGGCAGGATGGCACCTCGATGAGAGGAACTCTACGAGCTTCTCGTAGCTGAAACCACTCACGCATAAGGGTATCCTGATGCTCGTTAGATGTGGCAGTAGGCAGCACGACCCTTCGGCGTGATTTGATCGATGGGTGAGAAGGTTTATCATGGACTCAACCAAGCCAGCGGCGTTGCTATCGTGAAGCTCAAGCTTGCTGACCATAGGTACCAAGGTGAATATGTCGAGAAGGTCCTGGCGTGAGAGCCAGATCGCATTCATGAAGACTAGGTGCTTCAATGAGCAGCGAGATCGGACGATTAATGAGGTCAAAAATTCGGCCGCGCTGCTCGAATAACGTTCGAAGACACTGAACTCCACCAAAGCTGGAAGCGTGAGGGCATTGATCAGGTCTTGCATGCTCGTAGTTGCCGAAGCAATTTTCAGACAGGAAATCTTGTCGTGTTGTATTGGTGGAAATGCCTTAAAGGCGACAGGCGTTTCATCAACCGGGGGGAATACTGTCGCTGAAAAGATTTCCAAGTTGATGGCTTCGCTAAGAACTTTATAGGCATCTTGCGCTGTGTAGCATCCCCCTCCCATCAGATCGCATGAGGTCAATTGAGACCAAGGAAAATCCGGAAGTAACGACGATATGCGGCGACCAAGTTTGATTGTGCGCAGAGCTGGTGTGTGTTTGAAAGCATCAAAAGAGCTCAGCTGTTGCCCATATTCGGGCCCATTTAGATGCAGTGACTGCAGCATCGGAAGGTTTGAGGGCATGGATGCGATCATTGAAAGCACCGACTCAGTGATGGTCAATTTGACGTCCTGCCAACGATGTGCCTGGTCTTTGATCAGCGCGAAGAGCTCGATATCTGCGTTCTTCCCGCACTCCCCGCTTGATTTAGCACAGGGCTCAAACTCAAGCTTGAGAGGCTGGCCGCTCGAGCGCCTCAGCCAAATGCGCGTCATCTCCGCGACATTGACGGTACCCGTATCAAGTTCGCTAGGCTCCTGATACCGTATTTTGAAATGATTCCAAAGCCCAGAAGTGGCAAGGGCGGTGTCTCGCCAGTGTCGGCAGACTTGGGTCGGCGCGATCGACCTGCCGCTGGGCGACATGCCCTGGTAGTGCAGGAAGATGCCTCCGAGGATTTCAACAGGAAGGCGGCGAGTGGAGCTGAGGAGATTTTGATATCCGGCGCGGTGGATCCGAAGCGCTGCGTGGTTGAGACACAACTTCCCAAGCAACTGCGCATTCTCTGGACGTTCGATCTCGTTGTCCAGCTGGGAGATGTGCGTGGCGACT
This sequence comes from Athelia sp. TMB, assembly GCA_014898675.1. Taxonomy (NCBI): domain Eukaryota; kingdom Fungi; phylum Basidiomycota; class Agaricomycetes; order Atheliales; family Atheliaceae; genus Athelia; species Athelia sp. TMB. The sequence goes on from JACXVL010000060.1 coordinate 97,862, forward strand.
TGCAGAATCTTCCCACGAATGAGTGTGCACTCTGCAGTGGTGGGCGCCCCAAAAGTGCCTAAGACCTCGGCCATTGGGCGCAATGGGATCTGCAATGGTGCAGCCAGCCGCTCTGCTCGACGGGTGCACACTGTTTCGGTCTGGATTTGGGGAACTGACTCTGCCATGTTGATGACTGCAGTGTATGTGTTATCAGTGAGTAGAAATAGTTCGTAAGATGGTCTATTTCACGCACCCTGCAGCTTTTTTGTGGAGAATTGGAAGTTTGGAAGAGTGATTTTTGATAGCACGTGCAAGCGCGCGTTGGTTGTCTTTTCTGGTTGAAGCCACGCGAGACAGGGGCCTGTGCGCTGCGAGCTTGTGGCGAGGCAATGTCGACCTTGAATGACTCGCGGGAGCTCGAGGTCGGCTCGGGAAGCGCTTGTGATAAAATCAAGCATAGATTAGATTAAATAGACTTATTCTAGCATAGATCCAAGGCGCGGGACCCCCCAGGCTCAGGGGCAGAACCCGCTCGTTGAAAGTAGACGCCTGTGAAATACACTCACTGGGTTGAGAGCAAGATGCAGAGGAAGATTTCACGCCCAAAGATTCAATTCTTTTAACTTACAATTTACACCACAGATGTCTATCCACCAGAGTATAAGAGTCAATAAATAATAATAGTGTACATAACCACCTTGACGATAAGTACACCATCTCATTGGCATAATGAAGCTTCAGCCACGTCAGAAAAGTCGATCTCATTATATATAGTAGTCTTACAGTCACGTCTATACAAAGAAGAAAATACCAGATCACCTCTGACGGTCCTCAAACCATTGTCTCACAAACTCACTGCTGCCACGATCTCCCACGACGTTCTCGCACCCCCAACATCATCCTGCCTCTGTTCCACCAATACTCTGCATTCCTTGGCGTGATTTCCATCAGCCTCATATGGAATGAAGCCTGCCACAGCTCTTGGAATCCAAGGAGAGAAATCCGATATTGGATGCATATGGAAATCCCTTTCCGTTCGCGCGGCAAGTACAAAGTTCTTTGTAGCCCATGAATCGTCGGGGTAGAACTCGTCCGTGCAGGATGGCAACCGTGGATCACTGAGAAATTTGACGCGTATCTGCTGATCAACGAAGGAGAATTCCGGCAACGGGTGTGACCATGGATTTGGGTGGCCAGAAGCGGGCCTCTCACGTCGCAGAACAGGGACATTGTCTGAGAAGAGGCTGCGTCAAATTTTCAGGAGAGTGAACTACAATAAACATACCAATAATATCGACAGCAAGGCCACTCATGGCGTGATGTAATGCGCCAGATCTACTGAGAAAAAATACCTGGCGGATACGTGGTTCAGCAAGACATATTATTGACTAGTTGAAGGATCTCACCTGAAACTTCTTATCCACATCGGGTAACTTTTCACGAAGACAGAGGTGCAATTGTACGCCTTCCGTATTCTTGCAGTGCCAATTGATGAGATATTTCCCCATCCCCTTCTCTCGAATGAGAAAATACATGCCGTACGTTTCGAACCCTGCACCTGCGCGACTGATGTTTGATAAAGCATCCTGAGCAAGACCAAGTATGCGCTGCATTCCAAATCTCGAGCCTACCACCATAACGGAGGCCCAATCAAGCGAGGTCAATGACTTCTTGTCGTGTCTAGTGCTAGAAAGGTAGTCTTCTTAGGATCGATATTTCGAGCAGAAAGATATTGGCGCACCCCAGACTCAGGAAATCCAGCAGAATCTCCAAGTCTGCCGCCCTGGTATATGTAAGCTCGATGGGATCATCTTCCGAGCCCACACCCTCCGGTATCGCAGCGCCTTCATCGTCCAAAAGCGCCCTGTTAATACGGAATACGTGGTCCTCGGCCTGTGCCAGCCTGTCAGGTTGTGTGAATTCATAGATCGAGTGGGCCTAACCTTGAAAACGGTCAAGGTGCCTGCGAAGTAGTGTCTCGACCGGGTCGCCGACGGCGTAGGAGGCGCAGTATCAGGGAGCTCTGAGGGACAACGGGGACTGGGTTTCCCACTTGTGTCCGACTCTGTGAAATCGAAAGATGTCGACGTGGGGGAGGAGGTCATGGCGGGAAGTCAAAGGGCACCTTCCAGATTGGCGCCCATGCACCGCTCTTGGGCCATGCTGCAACAACGAGGAAGATATATGCCATATATGGGAATGTAATGGAGAAAAATCTGGCGCCCCTCGCAAAGAATATAGATGAAGCGACGCGGTGATATCTTCCTATCAGTAATCGGGGTGATAGTCACCTCACGGTTTCGGCCCCGTTTGCGCCACTGTCTTCAGAACGAATATATGCCGTTTCCTGTCCAAAAACTATTGATTAACGTGAAAAGAGGGGGTAAAGCGCTAACGCCGAAAACATACCCATGGCCGTTCCTCGCTCTTCGAGCTTATATATGTCCCCTATCGCGCCGCTGCCCACCGACAGCCCAGCAGACGCGCCAAAGGCTTGGATGAAGTGTAGGATCATCAATGAAGGGACGTTTTGCGCCAGGGCTACTCCGATAGAGCGAAGGCAGAGAAATGGTAACGAGTAGAGGTAGTCTAGTCTCCGGCCGTCTTTGAAAGGGCACAAAAAGATCAGCGCAGCAGCAGGGAAATGAGTAAACTGACGCACAGAATATGGAGTTTGCAGTGCATGTCATTCTTCTCACAGCTGCAGCAAGCACAGAAATGCTCACTGCCAAACTGAACACGCAAAAACTCAATTCAGATGCGGTGGAATTGAGTTCCTCAGCTATTTTGGGGATCGACGGCACAAACGAGCTCGCCACGAATACTACTCTGGTGATTAGTACCATTCAGCACTATAAAGACGCGAGCTTACATGGTAGTTGGCCCGCCCAAGACACAACGCTAACAATCACCCTTTTCTTCTTAGACGTGAAACGGGTGTACACCGTGTTATGATCCCGCGCATTTTCTAGCAGAGGATTGTCTTCTGACGGAGACATATCCCATAAAGATGTTAAGATTATCGGGTGAAGCGGTCAGTTATGGCAATCCAGGTCAGGGAACGGTGGAACCAGGAGCTCAAGAGCCGCAGTCCGAGTCGGTGGTTTTGGCAATGTCATTGATGCAATCCTTAAAGCTCGCGCAGTATACGTACGTCAATTTGTCGAACTCTTGGGGGAGGTCTTGCCACTGACCGTGTAGCACGCAGCATAAGTGATTTGTTGATTCAAAAGTTTCTCCCGCTTGTCCTACCAGTACCTACATGCATGGGCCAATCCAAGTCTGCAAGACTAAGCCGGAAAGCACCCTGACCTACAGACGCCCATGCCCATTTAAGGCAATATTTTCGCATCTCATTTACTCAATTTTTCCCAGCGCTTGCAGGGCACTTATCTCCCACCACCGGATCGACATCCTAAAATTCACCTCGAGGCCGCTTGCCACTGTTGGTCTGAATTCACCTATGATCTCTTGCAGCCCCTATACTGCCGTTGTCTAGCAGGCTGCTTGGGCTAACTCAGCCAGGGTGTATTGAAACCTACTGAAACCGCACAAGCTACAAAACCAGACAAGCGCCAGGGCCGGTCTCTGTCTCACATGTGTCTAACGGATTGCAATGATTGGTCATCGAGGCCGTCAGGTCTCCTGGGGCTGAAACGGCCTCATGAAAGGTGTCTATCAATTTAGGCCATCCTTTGCTGTAAAGGAAGCACAGAGCGCTTACACAGGTGCCTCAAAGTCTCTCGTCGCTTTCCCTTCTTGTTTTCAATTACACAACAGATATCTATCATTTATCTCAAATCTGCGATAACCTTCGAACCTCCCAACGACCCGGATACCTCGTAATGCAGAATGAAAAGGACAGCATCGCTCCGGCTATGAAGCTGGCTTCGCGGTTTCAAAGAACACCCAAACACCACGAGAAGCCTGACAAGATCGGTTTGTATGCTCGTATCGTTCCAACATCCTTCACTGACATGTGCTTAAATACCAGAAGTCACTGTTAAGGAAGCCGCCGATTATCTGAATGCTGTCAATTTCGATATGGACGCTTTCGAAGACGACATCAGAGGCTTCAGCGAGTCCAGTAAAGTACTCATGTCCCTTCTTGGCGATGTCGCTAAAATACATCCAGCGGTTGGAGGTGAGTTGTTGTGGCAAGTGGCTTGAAAATAATGGTATCTGATATGGGGAAGAATCTAGTTGCTGTCCTGGCTTTTAAAGCTGTTTTGTCCCTGGAGCTCAAACGTCGCGATAATGACAAGAAGGTGGTTGCTTTGCATTTACAGATGCAAGACATGATGTCAACGCTGCTACAGTCTGTGCTTGAATCTCCAGTGGTTAGATTACACTCCTCACACTTCTTAAACCAGGCTGCTCAACATTAAACCCGACCACAAAGGGCCGAACGGAGAAAGTATTCAACACAGTCTCGTCAAATTGGTGGAAGACATCGCTGAATCTATCAAAAACTGCGGAAATATCTGCGATACGTACTCAAAGAAACGCCTATTAGGTTCGTTTCTCAGCTTCCCTTCTCCAGATCTAGATATTCAATGGCACTGAAATACAGTCAAAATCCTCAAGAGTCCCATTTACGAGGGTCTACTGTCCGATTGCGCCTCTACGTTCACACAGCACCAGAAATCAGTTCATAGGGTTCTCGCTATCCACACAGCTAGCAAGCTTGACTCCGTCGATGAGAGGGTTAATTCGGCAAATGATGCGCTCAACATCATGATGCTGTTTAGACTGCTCGATTCCCCCGAGGAAAAAGAGCTGCTGCAACGTGTTAAAGACAAAGGAGGTGCCAAAGCATGCATGAAAGATGACAGCATTCTTTTGGAGCTAGCTCAATTCCGCCAAGAGCTACAAGATCGTCAAGCTAGGAAAGAATCTGATCCTCGTGCTGCAGGACGGGGCGGTCCCGCGGAATCCCCTGGGGATATGCCTGGAGTTCCGCGGCGGAGGGTTCAACCGCGAACAAGTGATCCCTCGTTCCAAATCATCCCTCCAAAGCCCATGGTCGCGCCTCAGCCTCTCCCAAACTCGCACAACACATTTCACAATCCTCAATACACAGAAATAGCTTCTGCAAACACATCGGTTGCAATCACGGCCATGCCGACTCAAGAGACAACGTCACATTCTCTTATGAGAGTGACAGATCACGCGGTCTACCCATACGCGGTCATGTCAAGGCATACCACTGCTCCTAGAGCGATAGCTGCTCATCCTACTCTCAAAATTAGCGATGAACACTTAGCGATCGTGTCTTCTTTAAAAGAAGAGCTCAATGAAGACGTCGACCGGAGTCTTGAAAAGAACTTGATAGTGTTTAAGCGTCAGCTAGAGGTCCAGAGTTCCGAGCTGACGAGCATCATGATCAGAGAGGGGGACAGGGTAATCGCTGCCGTGAATGCTGGAGCTCACGAGCGTGTTCTGGATCCGGTACGCGCCAATATTTTCTCATGACTTGGAAATGTACTGATCAATCTCTGTGTTCACGTTTTAGGATCTCAAAACCTTGTGGAAGGAAATGGTCAGTGATGTCGCTCTTTGGTAGCTGCGGCTAGTGGCTGATTTTCTTTACAGGATTGGAAACGATCAGTGAACGCACACGAATTTGTGTTCGCCTTGCACGAATACTTCACGGAACAGTACAGCATGGAGGCTTTTTTACCAGCAGTCAAGACCAAGACATCCGATGCTGCTGTAGTAGAGTTCCGTGCCACCAGACAGCTCGCAAACAAGAGGGCAGACAACATGCGAACACTGAAATACGTCAACATGCGGCATATGCAGCCTCTTTTGGAGGCATTTGATGACGACGGCTCTGGCTATGTTAGCATCAGAGAAGTCAATGAACTATCCATTGCAAAACCGGACCACTGGAGGTGCGTGCGACAAATAATACCGAAAAACAATTAACCCTGACTCCCAGAACTTAAGTCTACCACAGTGGGTGTCATACTGGGCCGTCGGTGAGCTTGTAGGCTTTACATACGTTATTCTAATTACTGATTTCAATATTCGGAAACAAGGTTGGCACCACAACATATGGTCCTATAAGACTAGAATATGTGGTATCATTCGGTCCATCTTCCAAGAACGCAAGAATCTTTTGTTCTCAAATCACGCTTTGGTGGACTCCTATCTCGCTGATCCAGCTCTCGACGGTCTCCTCGTCATGCTACGGTCAATTCAGCCATTCGACGACGACATTGACGACCAATTTCGCCAACACGCCGCAGACTACGCGCATGATGAAGAATCTCGAATGGAAGACAATCTGTTTCGCATGGCCTACAGGATCGAAAATCCGAGTATTCTGTCATTGATAACAGGCCCAGGGAGAGTCGAGCGGGTGAGTCGCGCGGTGCACACATTCTTGACAAATCATCCTGACTCATATTTTAGCACATACTGCCTGTTGTGTTTCTCGTGATGCGTCACCACCTTCGTGTTATTAGATTGGCCTCCAGGGCCCTTCTAGTTAGAGACGAACTACGAGCAGCAACGAACACGATCAAACAGATTCTCGCAGCCTTGCAAGATCGCGCCACAGACCTGGACGGTGTGTTCGCAGTATGACCTATGTCTGATTACATGCTCAATGCCCTATCCATAGCGATTTTCGGTCAGCAAAACGCAAATGGACCCCCCAACCATGCCCAATTCAATAAATTTGCAGTTGGAATGGTACGAAGTCTACATCCTACCGTATTGTTGCCTATTCTTATCTCAATTTCGTGATAGTTTTCCAACTTCAGCGACCTCAAAATTTGTGACATATCACTAGACGACCCAGGGCTCTCTGGATCTTACGAAGATACCGTGAGCACTGATCCACCCTTCGTGGAACCCTTCGGTCTTTCGGGTCCCGGCCCAGCAGCTTATGCCGTGGCAGAGCTCGCTTCTGAGACTCCATTCATCACGTCGCAGAAGATCAGGGGCGTTTGGTCCGGCGTATGTTCCATCCCCACTGCTGCTACTGGTTCTATTGATCCCACGAACGCTTGGGGATTGATGGAGATTTCATTCGCAACCGGTGCGATGAACTGGAGACTAACGGGCACTGGTGTTGATGCCACAGGGACTTTTGAGGTCAGCGGAGAATATCACCGGCAGGGAACAATCCGGCTTGTCTTAACCGGGACAGGCTCTGCATCATCAACAGCGACATATACTAGGCATTTCAAGGTCAAGAAAGATAAAGCGTCCAATGCCCTCGTAGGGCATTGGAGCATCGACGGTGGTGTCAGTCTCGGCTCCATAACTCTTGAGCCAGTTCCCGCCAGACTTTATAGATTTCTGCGGCCAATAGACCCCTTGACGACCCCTTGCAACATCCCCCGCGCACGATGGCTCTGGGCGAAAGCTGAAGTTACACGACGTCTGCGCCCATGGTATTATCGCCGCATCGTGATGCACCGTGAAGCAAAGATAGGTTATACGGAGCTCTACAGAAGGGCGTATCTATCAGACCCCATGGCTGATATGGATAAACAAGAGCTTTCAAGATTGGAGAGCCTTTACCCACCAGCTGATATTTGCTTTTGGCGATCTTTGGCGTTGACGAGCTTCAGGCGGTGTATTCATCTGTGAGTTGCTTCATCATTAAATTTGCTTTGTCGATGCAGTAGCTAACAATCAGTAGGGGTATGGAGTGTAAATTCTGTGGGCGTCGCATTGTGGGCACCGGTTACTCTGAGCTCCGTGGCTACAAAGCAAGGGAAACCGCCATACCGGATATATGCGATGGTTGCATTGACAAAGTTTGGGGCGATGTAGTCAGATGCACCCGATTCATTCAAAAGCGAGAGGGTCCTCGTTTAATGGATGCTGCAAAAGCTATCACTGCGGCGGATGATTTGCAATGCCCTTCTTGTCTACATGAGACGGGTAGACAATATTGGGTCTGTATCGAATGCAACAGTGAGTTTTTTATTGTCCTGGGTGGGCGCTTCTGATGTGCGCTTGTTTAGTCAAATTATGTATGCACTGCAATGAGTGCGGACGGAATGTGCCATTGGGAACGGCACACGATGATTCTCATCCCTTAGTCAGAAAGGCATCGAAGTCCTCCCAAGCACCTATACCATCCCCCAGGTCACCAGTGATTCCCCCATTCCCCCCTGAAATCTCAGTGTTGCCCCCATCTCCCACCGCGCCATCACCTCTGTCACCATTTTCGCGGCCGATGACGCCTAATCCTGCCACCCCTTCAGCCCAGCCTGCGTTCTCGCGGCCGCTGGTACCCGACCTTGTCGCCCCTCCGTGGCCTGTCAATGCGTTCCCGCAACCGGGGATACCTGAGCTTGCCATCCCTTCAACACCACCTACATATCCACAGCCGGTGATACCCAACCGTGCTATCCCTTCAACACCGCCAACATTCCCGCGGCCAGAAATACCCGACCCTGTCACCCCGTCCTTCAAACATCCAGCCTGGGATACACGCCCAGCACGAAATGCGCCAGGATGGTAAGGACTCAATAACTAATGACCCTTCAAGCTTCACTACGCTCTGGCTGCTACCTCGATATCCCTCTTGGCCTATGCCCGTTCAAATCAGTCAATCTAGGATGCAATAAGGCCCTTCTCCACTCAGCATATATATTGAACAGCAATAGCTGCATGAGTACTCGCCATCTTCTTGTAATCCAATTGCGTATGACCTCGTTTATATATACTATTTAATCAAAATGATATTCGAAGTCGTTGCAGTGTCGGAACGAGGACATCTCAGTGCGATTTGAGGATTATTGCTTGTCAAACGCAGACTCATGACCAGGTATCTTCAGATTTATTTACACACTGAAAACGGTTTCGAGTCTATGTCAAACGGAGTGCATCGAAGCTACCTACCACCTCCTGTGCTTCCAGCCCCGAATCAAGTTCGGCTTTCATGATCGCGAGCGGTTGGCCGTTCAAAATTATGATTTGAGCTTGTGATCATAAGCTGTATATATGCGATGGTAAGACTATCTAGCTAGCCGTGACATGTAAGTAAGCACCAGATCCGACCTCGAGCCTGCGGATCCTCAGCTGCCTGAGCCGTGGTGCAATGCGCAATGCGAGTGTGAATCGACAGCATTGTGTTGCGTTGTGATGTCAGTATGTATGCGTGGCTGCCTGAGCCGCGGTGCCATGTGCAGAGCGATGAGAACGCGAATCGACAGTATTGTGTGTGTTAGGCCCGCGGAGTAGGCAGGTGTCGGAGGTGGGGGATGGCGGCTAGCAGTCGTCGTCGTCCCCCGCGAGGTTGGCGGCGATAGTCGCCGTCGCTTTCTTGCTGCTCGACGTCTTGCTCGTTTTGCTGCTCGACGTCTTCGTAGACTTGCTGCTGGTCGTCTTGGTCTCGCTGCTCGCGGTCTTGGTCTCCTTGCTACTCGAAGTCTTGGCCGACCCCGACGCATCCGAGAGCCCGATGTTCTTCACGAGCGCAGCCGTAAGCGAGTCGCCCATGCTCTTCAGCGTGCCGAAGTTCGTGATATACGTCTCCGTCAGCGCCGACGTGGGGAGCACCGCGTCCGCGCCCGTGAACACGATGTCTGTATGCGCGCCACGTCAGCATCGCCTCTTTCACGCGCGTAGGGGAGGGGGCTCACAGGTGACGTCGGAGGCGCCGTGCCCGTTCTCGCCGCTGATGTTGTCGTCGGGGAAGCACGCCTGGCCCATGCGCCACGACGCCTCGCCGATGACCTCCGGGCTCGCGCCGTTCGTGTCGCCGAAGATGCCGTAGTACATCTTCCCGTCACTGCCACGCAATAATCAGCATTCGGCTGGCAGCACGGGAAAGGGAGGGACGCACCAGATGACGGCGACGACGTTGTTTCCGGGGAGCGCCTTCGCGTATTTGGTCTGGAAGGCTTGCGGGATGACGATGTACGGCGTCTCGTACGCGGCGAGCTTGCCGAACGCGGTCTCCGCGTCGCCGTCGTCGCCGTTCTCGGAATTGCCCTGAGATCTACGTTAGCACGGTTATGGGAGGAGGGGAAGGGAGGGCGTACGAGGCACTGGTAGTCGGTCCCGTCGCAGTCGATGTCCATATTGCTTGTGAAGACATACGCGGAGCCCTGCAATCGAGGTGAGCGTCGCATCACCGTATCTATCCTGCCAGCACTTACAGTCTTGCTGGTCGCCCAGTCGGAGTAGATGCTCGACCACGTCTTGCTGCCCTGGTCGATCTGGTACTTCACCACGGCCGTCTTCAGCTTCAGCGCGGCCGCCGCGAGGGCGACAGCCGGGAGGTCGGCGTCCGCGGTGAACTCGGACACGGGCACGCTCGCGGACGCGGACGCCTTGTTCAGCCCCTCGGCGGCGGAGACGGCCGCGGAGGAGACGGTGCGCGCGTGGTGCCGGCGGTGGCGGTACGGGTGCGTGCGCGCGAGCGGGCCCAGGGGGTGCCCAGCAGAGACGAGGCCGGCTGCGCAGAGCGCGGCCAGGAGTGTGGGGAGTGTGCAGTGCATCGTTAGTTTGTTAGTGATGAGTTGTTAGATTATCCTGGAAAAGACGGATGATAGCGAGGAAAGCGAGGAAAGCACCGGGCGTGAAGAGAGCAGATCGAAGGAACCCAAGAACCTGGAGACGGTCGACGTGGAGGGAGGGTGTCGGGCGCCATCTGTGCTGTAATGCGATTTATAGTAGTGGCGGAGCGGAGAGAACAATACTTTTACGCAATTGGGGCCGGTCCGGGTGTGAGCGTCTATATTTGGACGAAGTTGCGACGGTGGCACTGTCGGGCTGGCGGACAATGCAAACGCCTGAACCACCGTGGAGCTGTGCCATCGTAACAAAGATACCTCCGGCCACAGCTACTCTGCAAGACAAGCAAGTCTTTCGAGCAGACTTGGTCATAAAACAGGCCTACAAATATATTGGCCGGACAAAAATAGACCCCCTTATTCTTCGTTTGAAATGAACGCTCACCTGGCAGCGCTTACGTCTGTATTTGAATCGGCGATAAAATTAGTCGAGGTACGGCTTCGGGCTCCGTCAAGTGAATGCAGCGCAATCGATCAGCAAACGTTGTGTTCGAATATGCAAGAGAGCCCGGCGCAGCAGTGCTTCACCCTGTCCACCCTGTAGCCGACTCGGCACGCATGTAAATAGAACATCGCACTGCCCATCGGAGACAAGAAACTTGCAATCCGCGGGGACTTCAGATCGCGAAAAGAAAACAGGTAGATCATCTTCGGGCTGGTGAAAATAAATTCTATTTCATCCATTCATTTTATCTGTAAACACAGACTCACATTGGCAGATCAGTGCTGCAGTTCATCCCGCGCACCTGAGAGTCACGTACGCCGCATTTCAAGAACCGCCGCCAAAAACGCTTGGTCAATGAATACGCTTTGGCTGAATGCATGGGGGCTGTTTATAAAGCATCTAATGATCGTGGCACAAGCAATCAGCGAGCAATGGTGGATGCGATGCTGAGCGCTGAGCCTTCATGGCGATGCAGCAGCTCAACCACTATCAACTGGGATGTGCAGACATGAGCCCTCAGCTTTAATCTATGATATATTGAGTCTGACCTTTATATCCTAGGGCTTGGTTTCCTCCCCGAGCTCCCGCTCATTGCCCCGCCACAGCTCGCAAGCCCCTGTCTCGCGGCTTCGGCCGGAAAAGCAGACTATCGGCGACATTAAAATGAATCGCCCTTCCCATCCACCAATCGCATCCAGTTTTCAGAAACAAACTTCAACATAAGTGAAGCAAATCATCTTACGAATGATTCTTACCTCTTAACACGCACATATAACAGCCATTGATATGTCAGAGCCAATCTCCCAGGCCCAGGCTGGCAGGGGCAGCAGGGTGTGCACCTGTCAAGCTGAGCAGCTAGCTGCACTACTGGATACCCCACCGCGCCCAGTGGCCGAGGTCTTGGGCCATTATGGGGCACCCACCGCCGCAGAACGCACAATTGTTCGCGAAAGGGCTCTGCAAATCGCCACGGATATGAGCAAGCTGGACAGCGAAATTGCCCGCATGTGGAACCTACTCGATAGGCTGCGTCGCAACCGCGCGGTGCTTCAGACCCACTATGCCGAGCACAACAATCTCCTCAGCCCTACCCGCCGCCTGCCTATCGATGTTCTCGGGAGCATCTTCCTGCACTTCCAGGGCATGTCGCCCAGTGGCAGGTCGATCGTGCCCACTCAAGTCTGTCGACATTGGCGAGACGCCACCCTTGCCACCTCCGAACTATGGAGTCATTTCAAGATCTGGTGGCGCGCGCATAGCGACGATGATACGAGAGCCATCGAAGTCGCAGAGATGACGCGTGCATGGTTGGAACGTTCGAGCGGCCGGCCTCTCAAGCTTGAGTTTGGACCTTTTTATGGGATAAGAGGGTACTCGATGGAGTGCTCTGATATCGAGCTCTTCGCACTGATCAAGAACCAGGCGCACCGTTGGCAGGACGTCGAATTGAACGTTGTCGAGCCTGTGCTTTCAATGCTCGTGGCATCCATTCCCCTAAACCTTCCGATGCTCCGGTCCCTGCAATTAGACGGGCCCCCTGGATATAACCATCAGCTCAGCCCTTGTAACGCTTTCAGACACGCACCGGCTCTGCGCACAATCGAACTACGTGGCCGCATTTCGTCGCTACTTCCGGATCTTCCTTGGTCACAATTGACCTCGTGCAATCTAGCGTCCGGGGGAAACTATACATGCCAAGACATTCATAGAGCTATCAGTCAAGCCATCAACTTGGAAAACCTCTCAGTAACCATTTCCCCCCCGTTTGATCCAACGTCTGTCACCTTTGAGGCGTTTTCACCTATTCACCACAACACCCTCCTCTGTTTGGACATCGTCTTACAAACTACGAGCGTGCAAGACCTGTTTGGTGCTCTTACGTTTCCAGCGTTGACCAATCTCAGTCTCTTCGAAGATTCTTCAGGCAACTCGGCCCAATGCTTGACTTCATTGATTACCCGATCCCACTGCTCATTGAAGCATTTACTCCTCAGGAATCCGATCCGGTCGCCGTATGAAGACCTTCTAGACGTGCTCACCTTGGTACCCGTAGTTAGCAAGCTTGAGCTTTATGATGGTGCCGCCATTGGCATAGACGACTCTATGATGGATCTTCTGATCCACCAACCTGACCACGCCCAGGGGTCGTGCTGCCTGCTGCCACATTTAACGTGCATCAAGATCTGCTTCGGCGTGACGAGACTCAGCTACGAGAAGCTCGCGGAGTTCCTTGTATCGCGGTGCAATCCTGCAACATGCAACTCTTTGGCACAGCTTAGGGAAGTTGAGCTGACGTTCATCTCGAAGCCTTTTTCTCGAGACCCTCCCGCCCAGACTTTGTCGCCGGGAACTCTAAATGTACTGCGAGCGTTGCGCGATGGCGGTCTGAATTTGTATATCTCCCAGGGAGATATCAGATATACGTTAGAATGCTGCTTCTTTCCGTCTTCAGAGAATTTGCGGGAATTGGGCTCCGAGGACATGTAGACGAAGGAGAACCACCATATATGATATTTCTGGGGAGATGCAAAACAAATTCTCGGCGTACATTCTTGTATTCACTCGCGTGCTTTTGTTGCATATACTTGCCTACTTATCCTGTGTATGTCTGATTTATGCAAAGGTTTCTATACTCTCCAGGAATTTCTGGTCAACCGACGGCTCTTGAATGGGGGACGTGCATACACATGGTGGGCGATCTTTCGTGGAATATGAATGGATTCACTTACACTGATGCAGACGAGACAATGATGCAAGTGGCAATAAGTGGCGGCTTCTCGTCTCCATTTATACATGCTACAAATATGGGGAACCTTGCATACTGGTAATCAGAGAAAAGGAACGTGAACAGGCACGTATCCTCAAGATGAGTGATATTAATTTTTATCTTATTATTTTATCTGGATATAAATATGTGATACATACGATAATAGGCTAGGTGCGGTTCATACGATGTCGGCCCAGCCGTGCCGTTCATCCTGGCTATCAGCCGAATTGCACTCGAAATGCACAAGGGAGTCACGTACGTCGAATGTTGCCCCCTTCGGGCTGCAGCGGGGCTGGTATGGTTTTAGTTTGTGCAACAAAGTTTTTGGAAGCTCACTCTCAGTCCTGCGGCCCTCCACCACCGCCCAGTCCACGTCGGCGAACCAGGCGTGCTCGCGGATCGCCGCCCACGCGGGCCGCGCCGCCTCCTCGATCGCGAGCAGCTGGTGGAGCAGATCCGCTGCCAGCGCATCAAGATTGCCTACTACCACGTGCATATCGATGTCCATGTGGATCGTGGCGCGCTGCGCCCTGTTGAGAACTGCGTCTTCCTCGTCGCTGGCCGTGTCGATCGTGCGATGACCGATGAGCATCTCGTATACGAGCATCCCGAAGCCCCATACGTCTACGCTGCTTGTATATCCGCGCGCCGCGATTTGATCAGAGATGACCTCCGGTGCAAGATAGCCCATCGTTCCGCAGCGCTCGTGCATCCGCGCGGTGAGGAGCGTGGACGGGTCGAGCAGGCGCGCGAGGCCAAAATCCGCGATGGCGAGGTGGCCGTTCGGGGTGATCAGTATGTTTTCCGGCTTTAAATCACGGTGGACGATGCCCATGCAATGCAGAGCCTCGAGCGCTAGCAGCAGCTCTGCTGCAAAAATCTTAGTCTGCCGCAGGGACAGCGCGCGTGAATAGATATCGTCGAGAAGAATGTGGTGGTACATACGCAGCACAAAGTAGATGTTCTCCGCATCCTGGAAGCACGCCAGAGGTGCCGTTACGAACGCGCTTCGGTGCGGGTCCGCCGCGATGCGCACGAGGGCGTCACGTTCGTTCATGACTAGCCAGCGGTGGCCAGAAGTGGACGCGCCCCCGCGCACACGCTTGCTGCAGATCTTGATCGCGACTTGCGCGCCACGGTCGGTGAGCGCATACACGACCTTCCCGAACGCGCCACGGCCTATGACGCCGTGCAGTGTGTATGTCGTCCCGTTGTGCGCGAGCCGGGTCGGAATAGGGGCGTCGGCCAGGATAGGGGCTACGGCGACGGCGGTCTCGGTGATTTCTGCTACGCCTTCAGATGATGTCGTGGACACGGAAGACACAAATGTCCCTTCGCTATCGCTCGAGGAGGACGAAGAAGAGAACGAGGACAAAGACGTCGAGGCGATGGGGCCGAGGCTGGAATTCCCCGTGTCGACTACAAACTTCCTAATCAACAATTCGTAGCTTGAGTCAGAGTTTTTTATTGGGTACTGGCTGATGCTTTCTACGGGAGTCTGCACGATAGCAGGGTTCTCCGTGGCAGATTTGTATGTCGCCGAGGGGGTAAAGTCGCGTTGATCAGAGGCAAGCCCCAGAAACTTGTCAATATGTTGAATGCTCTTGGGGTCGATACCAGCACACAATATTGATGCTTGAAACATGATTTCGTAGTGGAAGTAGAGTTAGGGGGTAGCTTTGCTTGCAGTGGGATGATGGGGGTAGGAAGGAAGAATGTTGAGGGGTCGATTGCCCCTTGCTGTCTCTCATATAGCAAACGAGATCATAGGGGGTACCCCTTTCTGCAAAGCACTTACTATTCTTGGCTTTTACACTTCTGGCCCCCTGAGATCAAACCAGAACAGGTAAAAGTGTATAAACAGATACAACAATATGATTATCTGCAGGAACTTGAAAAATTAACATAAACATATAACTAACTACGTTGTGTTGGCCACCTCGTTCTCTTCAAGCTCGTCAAGCTCCTCTTCCTCCTCAGACCTCAACCACATATCGAAGTTGACATCCTTTTCCAGCAACGCACTGGCTCTCCCAGAAGCCTCATTCACGTCGAACTGCGAGTTGTAGAATCCGCCGCCGGCAATGAACCCGCTACTCCCCGCCTGGAGGCTCGGCTGCGACGACATTGCCTGCGGCACGAACTGGCTCGGGTGCTGCGTGAGCGACAGCGACGGCGAGGACGGCGAGCGGAACGGTGCGTATTGCCCAGGGGACGCGGTCGATGCAGAGGCAAACGAAAACATCGACTTCGCAGGGGACGGATCGGGCGTGCGGGGGGGCTCTTGAGCAGCAGGTCGAGGACCCACACTAGCTGATTCATGCGCTGCTAGCGCAGGAGCGTCAGCGGCAGGGGGCTCCTTCGCAGGCAGGAACGAGAAGGGCCGCGCAGCGGGTTTGGCAGACTTGGTGGCCGAACTCGGCGTTTGCTTCGACGACGCCAGCAGCTCCGTCAGCGTGGGCAGGGCGCGTCCACGCTGCTTGGGCGTGCCCGGCCGGGGCTGCGCCTGCGCGTCTTCTGGCATTACAGGCTCATCGATATGCGCAGGCTTAACAGGCGGAGCGGGCGACCCCGACTTGCGGGAGGCATTGCTTGTGGGTGGGGGAATATGTTTAGGGGTGCCTTGCCGTACAGTTTCCGGTTCGTCTTCGAGTCGCGCTTTCTTAGCATGCGGAATAAAAATCCCCGGCTCGATGTCGCGAAAGACATTGGCGGGAACGGAGATGCTGGTATTGAGTATCGACTCCCGGGCGCGCTTGGCAGGCCTTACAGGCGACTGCTGAGGAGGGGGCATTCCATCGTAGTCCTGTGTACGCGGCGGTGATGACAGAGGAGAAGATGCAGGTGGCTCCACATTGGGGATGGGGTCGGGTTTGCGCGAGGATCCTCTCGGCTTCGGCGTCGAGGTCTGCATGTTGGGCGGGAAGGACGGTGGAAGGAAGCTCTATGTATTACACGGTTTGTCAGCATACATTAGCGAGGAGGCGGGATGGAATGCAGACCATTTCTGAAACATCGTGTATCTGCGGTGTCCGGCGCGCAGGAGGGATGCCATCGATGTTTTCGGCGGCGACTGCTTCGCCTCCCGGTACGTCGTCTGCCTCCTCTCGCCGCTCTTGGATTGCAGCCTCCTTGGGTTGCGAATGTTCTTTCTCTTTCCCCTTCTCCTTCCGCTCCTGAGACGGTTTGCTCCCGACCGAGGTTACGCTTGAGCGCTTGACCACCGGGAATCCGAGCTGGGCCTTCTCTCGCACCTGCACCGTCGCAGGTCGCGGCTTCTTAGACGTGGACCTGGCAGGCGGCGCGTGTTTCTTCGCCGGCAAATTAGCGGGCCGCGCCTTAGAGCGGGATTTGCTGCGTGGCTGCGAGGCGGAGGGGCCTTCGAAGTTCTCGACGGACGTGAGTTTTTGGGAGAGCACCGGGGGTGACGAAATAGGGGGCGAAGGCAGGATTGCATCGGCCGTAGGCAGTTCCTGCTGCCATTCCCGGACACGCGCGAGGATGGCGTGCTCGGGAGGACGCCCATTGCCCAACAATACTTCTGCCATATCCCGTTTGCTGCCTAAGGGCTGGTCTTTACCAAGCTGAGCCGCATTTTGTCGTGCCTGTTCCAGCTTTGCATTATGCTCCAGCTCCAACTCGGCCCATTCTTCTTCAGTCGCAGGTAGGATGAGTGGGGGCGCTACAAATCCTTCAGTTCCAGCTCTCGCTCGTTCCGACCTCAGGGCTTCCTGGTACGACCATCTACCCTGGGTGCAGGACAGCGTTAGAAGCCGAGGAATCTGCCCCCACTTTCCGTTGCTGCAATTTCCGCCAGCTTGCTCTATTACAGCTTGGACCTGCCTGCATATTAATTCCGAGCGTGTTTCGGTCCCAGCAGATGGCCGAGGAAGGGATATGGTCGTGCGAGGAGGTGATGGCGGGCAGAGTTCTGGTTGGAGGCGTGACAGGGCTACATGAGTGGACGAGAGCTTTAATATCTGCTTGTCTCGCGCTGGCTTCGCTGGGCGTTGGGAGGCACCGGGTTCTGAAGTAGAGAAACTGAGGCCCGGTATATGCGGCGAGGGCTGGGAGGGCTGGGAGGAGAGAATCTGTTTGGGCGGGGGAGGGAAGAAGACGGGAGTGTAGAGGGTTGACATGATGGGTATCGCGGGATTTATGAAATGGTTTATTGTATCTTCTGCGCGACAGATACAAAATCTCAGCAAAGAGACATCGAAGCACCACAAACGTCTCACATGGCCGACAAATCAAAGTGATATCCTGATAGCTGGGCTCCAGTGTAGCTTTGTTCCAGCCAAGCACCGATCGTGAAAGTAGTTTCGATGTATCTAAGTTTGGAATGTGATGTTAGTTTAAGAACGAGTAGATGCCATTGAACCGAACAAAATGGAAGACAGAGTAACACACATCTAGAGTGCTTCCACCCTTCCATGCGTTCAGAGTAAGAGGCAACTTACGAATACTGCAATAAAGGGAGCACTTTCCAAGGCGCTCGAATACGACTCTCACTTCAACGTGCCTATTTGCCCTGAGAGAACCTCTTCCGAGATATGAGCAGTTGCTAATGAACCGCGGTACCGAAATACGTCTGAATTAGAGTTGACCTTGTCGAGATCGAGCAAGTTATGCCACCAGCAGAACTGGGCAATTCTACCCGAACCAAGAAGATCGTGGGGTTGAAAAGACGAGAACAGATGGTTTTGACGCGAGCTGGTCGCTCAATGATAGGAGAGCGCGAGTCACGCAGCGTGAGTGATCCAGTTCAAGGCAACCACCGGAAACTATAGAGAAACCGAAACCAAACTTCACCAAATTCCAACCTCACACGGCGCACGAAACACCATGAAACACCGTAATGTATTGATAGGGTATATATGTATGTGGTATAACTGATAAGATGCTAATCCAGTCCAAAAAAAGTTCTACGGCTTAGATGCAGCGTTCAGGAGAATGTGATGAGAAACCACCAAAACATACCCTTCCCCGCCCAACCAACAAAAAGGAACATCTGCGCCTCCCCGGGTATCTATTATAGCACAGCCTTTTGTTGCCTTCTCTTTCTCCTCTCTTCGAACCAGACTGCTGTCGTCACAATTTCGTCGACTATGTGGACTCCCTGGGGCGCTATGCTCAAACACGCAGACCGCGACGAGGAAAATAACCCCCGCTTCGCACGCCAGAATGTCGCCACTGCCGTCTGTGAACCCCTCCTTGCCACAAGAACATTTGCCGTGCCGATGTCTTTCCACTTGTACTCCATGCTATCAAAGGCGCGGAACGTTTCTGAACTGTGCATTGATCAATAGCGAATCCAGAAATTTGCTGCTTCTATCACTCACTGATGGAACACTCCGCTCTCACTGGATACCAAAGGGCATCCGCCAACTGTCACCTCCGTACTACCATTTTGGACTGTGTGCCAATCTATAGCACCGATGTCTTTGCCGGCTCTGGTGATACGTGTATTCTTCGCGAACATCTTCCGCGGAGTATCGATGCGGTAGACTACCCGGCCGTCAGGACTTGTCAGGTTGGCATTTGTGGTGTCATTATCCGTGAATGTGAAGTTCATGACAGGGGATATGCGCGAATGGAAGGGTGATGGCGCTTTGTGATAGACGATACATTTCTGCATGCTGGTTATACGCGAATTCTGCAGGGGCAGTGATATGACGATCATCCTCGCTGCAGCTTCCCCCGTGGCCTGCGATCAGCATTGCCTGGAACTGGCAGGCAGAGTGCGCAGCGAGTGGCGGTGCGGGCCACCGGGCCGCAGTATACTTCACATGCACAGCGCGGACTTTAAACGCGAAGGTCTCAAGCTTTTCATTTCGGAAGACTGCTGCGAGGACCAAGACCTGGGCATCGTGCCTTTGACGATAAAAGCTATAGCAAGATATACCTCATTATGTAAAGTTGCCACCCTTTTGGCCAGCAGCGATTCAAGCTCATTGGATAGACAGCGCGGATCCTGCATACCAGTGGGCGATTGTTGAAAGAATTACACTCAAGTGCGTATGCAATTATGGTTGATATTACTGGTTCTTGATTGAAACTCTCTAACATCCGGTGTTCGCGCTTGAGATCGCTGCATTATTCGACTGCTTCTGTCTCCGATTCCTCTTCTCCTCAAACCACATCGCTGTTGTGACTACATCGTCTAAAATGCGCATGCCCTGTGGTGCCACGCTCAAGGCCGATGGCCGGTGTGAGGAGAAGATTCCAACGTTTCCGCGCTGGAAAGTCGCAACTGCAGTGCTCGAGTGCTTCTTCGCCACTAGGACGTTGGTCTTGCCGACCTCTTTCCATTTGTATTCGACGCCATCGGCTGCTTGAAAGCTTTGCGAGCTGGATGCATCGTCATTCGCTGAATGTTGCGATGTGTTCATGGTATAGACTCACTGGCTAAACATACCGCCGCCTACTGTTTCAATTCGCCTTCCATTGCACTGTATTTTTGCGCTGCCGAAAGCGTGCCACTCTATGAGCCCAGGAACTCCTCCGCCTCGCGTCACGCGCGTTTTCTTGGAGACCATCGCCCAAGGAGTTTCCACGCGATACCACAGCTGACCATCTTGGCCGATGATATCAGTGTTGGTTGTATGCCTCTGCGTAAGCTGAAAGTTCATGATGACTGGGCGGTTTATTGGAAACTTGGAATTTGCCGACTTGTCTTGCACGTCCAAGTCAATTACAGTTATATGGTGTAGCGACACGGGGCGGTGCCTCTGTGACAGCCATTGCCTGCGCAAGCCTGATCACGTTTGAAAACTATATTGCGGAAGCTCGTGTATATGGAAACTGTGGAGATTTGTGGGGACAACATTGATGTGCCAAGTCAACTGCGAGCAGAGTCTGGCACTGCCTGCGGTGACGCAGGTGCTGCGGCTGCTCCGGTCCGGGAAAGTTGTGGCGTTCCGCAAAACACGTCCGGTCTCTTTTCCAACTCTTGCCACTGGCCACCTTGCAAAACTTTTTGCACCTCCTGACGCAGCAGCCTTGCTCATACAAGGGTGTTGATGTTACAGTAAAGCCAGCATCAACGGTTTCTTTTGCGAATCAGCGTCTCCCGACGCCACATCAATCCCACACATGTGGGCATTATTCGATGAATTGCCTTGGAGAACGGCGTAACCTATGTTACACATCTCTGGCGGCAAGACCACATCCCGACGAAATCCTAATTGCTTGACATCCCAATGCTTTTATACAGATAACAACCATCATGCCACAATATATGCGGAGAGGATCAGCCACAGCCACCAAGTTACTACTGTCTTGTCCTGACGGGCAATTTCCACACCTCTTTAGACCCTGATCGAACTTGATCTCTCTCAACGGCCCATATGATCTGCAAGGTTGGTCGCTAGGAATGTTCACTTTGATAGTGTTTTGCTCGTACACCGGAGGTTTTGAAGATTCCCCATTCCAGTTGCTTAGTACTTAAAGGCTGCTGCTGAAGGCTCCCTTGTTATCAAGTTCTTCGCCTTCCGCTTCTTGTTTACTTTGGATTCTTCGTTTTCTTCTCCGACCACTCTTTAATTTACAATCTCCCGACACATTCTAAAGCATCAAAATGCTCTTCCCCACTGTCGCTGTTTTCGCTGCTCTTGTTGCGTCTGTTTCTGCTCTCCCCACCCCGACCATCCGGGCTCGCTCTTGTGCAATCGCTCGTTAGTGACTGCATTCATTATTTTTCTACTTCTACAAGACTTAATGACATGGTGCACTCGCTCAGAATGCGTTGCTGCCCTCGCGCCCACCGTTACCGGCTGTGCTGCCGCCGCTGCTGAGGAAGGCGTCAACCCTATTGCCGATGTGTCTTGCTTGGTGGGGGCCGTCAATATTGCTGTCAACTTGGTTAGTCTCATCATCCTCTCCTTCGCCTCTTACTCATAATTATCCATCTCAGCCGGCTTCATGCGACTCGTGTCTCGAACAGTTCGGCATCGACGAACCCTCAGCTGTCTCCAGCGCCCTCGGTGCCCTCGAAAGCCTCTTCTGAACGCGCTGTAATGCTTAATATTTACGGTACTTACGGTACTATCCCCTGGTCGGGATTCTGCTGTCACATTCGTTCTTATCATTATTTATCTATCGTAAAAATATCGGGCAAATTTTCAATACGACCATGCAGGTGATTTGGGGATGATTGCGAGATTTTATCGTATAGTTATCCTTAGGCAAGTGATAAAATTGGGTCGTTTAAGCAACGACCAATGAAGCAGGAGCCCAAATAACTCGGCTAGTAATCACGACAAGCGACAACCCGAGTCAAGAAATTACTTAACTTTTACAAGAGACTCGCTCCAGACCCAGTCCCGATGTTTTCATCCGTCTCGTCTTCCATGTTAACATCGACATAGACAAATAGATTATCGTCCATAATCATCCGGCACGCCAAATTTGGCTTTAACTGGCAGATTAGTTTTAGGCCTGCTGCCTCTGAAGCGCCAAAAACCGTCGAGTTCAATGACTCCTGGATGCAAGGAATGTGAACATAGTAGTAGACAAATCGGTCATCTCTTGTGGGATCAACTCGAGCTTCATTTAAATTCATGACGAAGTGACTCCTCCAAAGAGAGCCGAATAGATTGTGTGCCGGTAAATGTGCATTCAGGAAAGTGGGTAGTAAAGGTCAACCGCCAATGGTTATTTAACAATAAAGGACATAAGCATAGTAGTCGTTGAGCATGGAAAGTAGCACCGAAGGGTGGGCTGTGGACATCATCCCAGTCGCCTGGCCTTGTGTGCACTAGCACGCGTCCCTGATGGAGGCTCATATGGGGTGCCCTTTGACTCCCTCTCCCTCGTGTCCTTGACCGCCTTCGCGCGTGTTCCCGGTGAGGGAAACAATGGCAACGTCACAGGATCTGGTATATGCGTCGAACGTGTGCGACGATAAGGCAGCGGGGTGAAGAGCTGACTGGGGGGAGCCATAGACGAGCGTACAGAGGGCGCGCCGTTTCGATTCTGGGCATCGAAGAGCGGCGGATTTGCACGCGCTGCAATAACTGAAGGGGCCCTAGAACTGCGTCGAGTCTTGTGGCGGCTTAGGTGCCTATCGAGCGCACTGAGGTTGAGGTTGAGGGACCGAGATTGTACTCCTGCATCTTCTCCATCCTCGTCATTCTCCTGCGCCGCTTCAAATGCGCGCCGAGTCTGCGCGTCGTCCTCAGGTTCGAGCTCGCCATCGTTCAACAGATTGTCCACCGCATTCTCCTCGTCAAGTGTCCTTCCCGATATCGCAGCAAACGAAGGGACTGCCGGAATTTCCTCCGCCTCCTCTGCCTCCTCTCTTTCATCATCCGCTCGATCTTCTACCACAGGCACCAGAGCGGAAGCACGGCTCTTCCCTTCGGTCTTCGTGGGTTCTGTGGCCATCGCAGTGGCGAGAGTTGGCTCTAAGGACTGTGAACGAGCACGCGTCACTCTGAACCCTGCCGGCGGCGCCAGCGGGGCAGTTTTCTTTCGCGCACCTCGGGCCACATTGAGACCTTTCCTGTTATTGTTCGTACTAGTGATTGTGGTTTCAGGTTTCGTTGAAGGGGCCGCTTTGGCGCGTGCGCGCTTGGATGTAGGGCCTTTAGTGGCCTTGACATGTTGCGTAGGAGGAGAGGCTTGAGGAGCGAGAGTTGGAGTAAATTCGTCCCATGTGTTCTCGGGCGTAGGGCTGCGGTGAGTGCCCGAAGGCCCAGCTTGAGATTCGAAAGCATAGTCACCCTCATCCTCAAATGGGATCAGTGTGTCTCTGATAGTCGCATTGATATCAGTCACGTTCTCTCACGAGTAAGGATATGAAAACACAGACCCTGCACTTTCAAACTGCATTGAATCCTCTTCCTCCTCTTCGAACGGAATTTCTTCGAATGGAATCGAGGATCCCCGTTCGACGGTTTGCCGCCCTCCCGACATGGCCCCGCCCCTTCCGATCTCAATTTCAGGCACATCGTGACCGTCCGTCCGTCGTCTCTTCCTTCCAATGACATCTTGCGACCTTGCATGTTTTCGTGTCACTTCTTCCCCGTCGGTATGGCGTCTCTTCTGGGCCCGAGGAGGTTCAGCTTGTGGGTCATGACCCTCGGGGTCATCTTCCTCTTCATTGTGTACCTCCTCCTCCTCGTCCTCCTCGCTTTCATCAGGGTGAAAGACCGCACGATAACGTGCACCATTTCCTCGCCTAGGAGGCGCGAAGCGTGAATACGCATATTCGCCTTTGCGGTCCGCTCTCCGCCGATGCTATCGACATATTCAACCACCAATTGCGTGCAGACTAGAGACCAGTACTTACCAGTACCCATTGATCGATTTCTGGGTCTAGTTCAGCTTGATTCTTAACATACCTGTTCCGCCACGACTGCCAAGGATGACGCTTTACCCAGTCAAAACTCGAATTAGCGTGTCCCTAAGCGAGTCAAAGCGTTATAAGACGGGTGATTGGGGAAAGATGCTATCTAACGTACTAGCTTCTCGAGGTCCGTGTAGATCGTGTTTCCCGTTCGTCCGCCGTCATCTTTGTTTGGGACTCTATCTGCCAACCATCGGCACAAAGAGGCGTCGTCTTCTGGTGTGAATTCGATTCGGCTGTGATGGCGGGCGGTGAATTCAAATCACGTCTCAATGCGACATATTGGACGGTACGCACGGTTCAGTCATTCCTGGCCGACCGGATAATCTCTGCTTTTTCCTCACCGTATCATCAAGATCAAACCGTCCACTATTGATGCAAACCGTTAAAAACGCGATGGGCTCGACGCGTATGCCACGCAGCGCGGGGTTCGGGTTCGCCTCCCAGCCAAGTCTCAATGTCTCCAAAGACACAGTGCCGAGCCGATTTGGTGATACAAGAATGACATTTGCTCGCTTTTCACTGGTGGTAAGAACTCCCCCATTGTCGATGATCTTCCCAGTTGTCATTTCCCGTTGCCCGGGGGTTAGAGAGGCATGCAAGAAGAAGACTACGGGATTGCCATTGGGCAGAGTGAAGATTTGGGTGTGGCGACGAGGCTCGGATTCTGCTCCAGAGGCGTCGCCAGAGTTCTCTCTATCGTTACGGCGTGTGCTGCGGGGTATCAGAGTCGGAGACGGGGGACGCGGTTCGGCGGACATGGCCGTTGAGGATCAGGTTAGGGTTACGATGTCAAAATGTGTGACGGTTCGCGTTCGCTGGTCACACGCAATGTGTGAGGTCGGCCCCATTAGCCGGTGCAGCAGGCTGAACATCCCAATTTACTCGCGACGCGGATGTACAGTAAGCATTTTCATAGAAGCTTTCTGCAGGGTCAAATCAATGAATAACGGTAAATCATGTAATATGATACATACAATTCAGTAAGTCCAAATGCGAGTTTGATACGTCTAGCTAGTATTACAGGATGTCCAAATAAGCACTGGTAGTGCGAGTACATCTAGGGCCAAGTCCATCATCCTAATGAAAAGGAATATAGAGAAATATACTAAACGACGCTGCCATGCTCTCGGTACTGCTCCTGCGGCTGCCATTGCCAGGTTGGAAGACTGGGATACTGATGGGCCTGGTGGTCGCCCCCTTCCGGGGTGGAGGGGCCCAACTGGACCAAGCCTATCTGCGAGCTGTCCATGCGTTGGTGTCCACTCTGAAGGTTCGCCCTTTCTTCAAGTTTCGACATTTGAGCCGCCGCCTTCATTGCCTTCTTTTCTTTGCGCGTGAAATGAGGAAACTCTGAGTCCGGCCCAATGAGGGTTCTGCCTGGATGCCCGATCGACATCGCCGCCAAAGCCAAAAACATGGGCAGCGCGTCCAGAACATACATGTAGAACTCGTGGTATGGGATGGGGTTGTTGCTGCCAGTGCCGCGCGAGAACTCAATCAGTCGGTATACAATCCGGATCTGAGAGTAATCTTTCTGTAAGTGCATTGGACACAAAACCCGAACAAAAACATACCGTGATCAACAGCAAGGACGTGTACAAGCAGTACAACATCATCCTCCATTGTGTACGGCCGGTAGTAACCAGTACCCATGATCGCTCAAGCGCGAGCACTCTCCGGTGAAACATGATCACGAGAGCCAGGAAGAGAAAGATGAAGAATTGTTGCATCCCGATGCCGCCCATGTAGATGTCCTTCCCGAGGCTCTGCACCTTCGCCGATGCCCCTGTGCTGGAAAGCAGGAGCCCGCCGCCCAACTGCACGATGAACGAAGTGACGTCCAGCCAAACGAAGCAGGCCGAAAACCGGGTTGCTTTGATGTACAGCTTTTTCTCTGGGATGAAGAAGTACACCATCCGGCCGAGAACCATGTAGTCGAATGCGTTGATCCCTGCGTAGCTCGCAAGTTAGTGTACGATCTAGAAGAGATATGACCCTGAAACCAACAAAGCGGCGCAAGCAGGAACAGGATCGTCGAGATTGTAATATACGTGGCGTTCTGTTGATATCTTGTGCCCAGCGCGCGGATAACAAAGGAAGCCGTCTCCCATGCGGCTCCCATAATGATCACCCAGCAAAACTTCTAAGCATCGCAGTGCTTGATTAGTCGCCATGTCAAAGATACCCGTGGATTACACTGACCTTGCGATAGTAGAAACCTTGGAAAAGATGGAGGCCCAACATCAGGCCAAAGAGCGAGGCGGTCGCCACCGCAGCGGGGAACGAAGGATCATAGGCGTAGTTTGCGTTGCATGCGTAGGAAGGCGCATACCCATATTTTCCCGGTGCGACGTATATGCAAGTGGCAGTCGCGCTAGCTGCGGCTGATGTGCTGCTGGCGGTTGTAGAAACCATCTGAAGATGTGGGCAGAAGATGCGCTATCGAGAGCCCACGCAAAATAGGCGATGGAAGGAATTAAATTGATGCTCTCCATGGTCAGGCCTCATAGTATTTGTAGGTTGTTGCGGA
This sequence comes from Athelia sp. TMB, assembly GCA_014898675.1. Lineage (NCBI taxonomy): Eukaryota > Fungi > Basidiomycota > Agaricomycetes > Atheliales > Atheliaceae > Athelia > Athelia sp. TMB. Next base: position 124,490 of record JACXVL010000060.1, read on the forward strand.
TAAGCAGGGGTGATGGATAGATGCTGCGGGCTCGTGGCCAACGTCCGATTGAAATAGCCACAGTCACAGCGAGATACTTTCATTGGAAATTGACGAGCCGTCATGATCAATGCCTGCGGGGAGCATTTGAAAAGACACTCTGCGCCGCAGTGATGCAGGAAATAGCGGTGCTCATTCAACCTCAACGGGCGGTGCGCTCAAGATTTGAGTCCGTGCGCCAGCTGCGGTGGCTCTCTGAGCTTTGAACTTCGTTGTCGTTAGATGATGTAAGTAATAATTGGTAGCAGGTTTCTGTAAATCTGGTAGGTCAAGAAGGCTTGATGAAGGCAGTTGGCAGAACGCGACACGTGCACCACGTTTGAGGTTGTACCTCGAGTCCTCGACGCTGCCAGTAGTGCCTTACCTCGGCCCGAATCCTTCCGGGCCTAAGGAGCCAGCGCTAAGTTGCGCGCAAGCGTCTTCACAAGCTTTCACCGTTCCACCACCTTGATTCCGCCTTCTATCTTTTGAGCTTGTCTAAAGACTCATTATATTCTATGGCTTCTCAGCTCTACCTGGCCGCAGCAGAACCCAGGCTCCTACTTCCCACCGAATTCTGGCTTGCAATAATACTGCGCATTCCAGAAATTTGAGATCTGCAGAATCTCCGATGCGTGTCGAAACAGCTCTGCTATATAACCACACCAATCACATTCAGACAATTTACTCTACGTGACACCCAGAACAGCCTAAAAGCTCTTCGCCAAATAAGCCAAACACAGGCCGTCTCCTGTGCAGTACAAGCGTTGGTGGTTGTCCTCCTCGGGTCACAAGATGATCGTTCTCGCTGGATCCGTGGTGGTATGTGGGCTCGAAGTCACAAGGAAATGTACCTCCTGAATTCAATCGATTACTCAGGGATCGCGACGGGGTTTCGACGGATTCCTGTGGCATCGATGTTCTCTGGTGTACCATCTCATTTTCCATTCCTCCAGAGACTCGATATTTTATTAGAGTATCCAGTAGGCCAATCCGACCACCAAAACCGCATGATAGGAGAGCTTATCCTGATCAACTCTTCTATGCACACACAACCAGCCACGCGTTTGAAATATCTAACGATTACCGGCCTCACTCTCTTCCCCTACTTCCCCACATGGACTGACTCCACAGCCTCAACATTGGAGTCACTAGCTTCGCTTGGGCTTCATTTTACCTGTAAAGAAAACTTCCAGACTGTTGATCCATACAGCTTATGGGCTGAGCGCGACGAGGGCCTTGTCGGTTCCACGACGATCACTCGTTTGCCACACCGCCGAGCCCAAGAATGGAGCCTCACCCAGTTGACTTTGAGCGCCGACCGAGAGACAGCACTGTGTATTCCCTTCAACTTTTCTGCGGAATACTTCTCAAATCTTGTTGTTCTGCACATCAGACACATGGTTTTCCGACGTTCTCCTCTGTCCTCCACCACTGCGCCCAGCGAGATGGAGGATTTTATCACGCGTCACGTTCACCTGCATACATTATCTCTTCATGACTGCTGGATGGAGATCAGCGGGCCAAAAAAACCTTACCCCTACTCGGGTCAGATAAACCCGTATCGGAACTGGGCAGATTTATGCAACAGGATCTCCCAAAGCCTATCAGACTTGACGGAGATACGGATATACAAGCACTTTACTGGCCGACCAGATGGCAGAAATGAATACGCCAGGGATCCTCGGGAATGGCCGCTTGGTTACACAAAGATATGCGGGCCGTCGTTCGTTTATGAAAGAGAGGAATTTCGTGATCCAGGTGCAGTTGTGCGTGATAGCGCTGCGCAACGAGCGTTGGAGGAAACAGTCAAGGCCAGAGCGGAGTCCCCGGGTCGAACAGCTTAGATAGAGATGGCATCTGGTCGTGTAGACCTTGATGTGGGTCCCGATGAATCATCTGGACCATACTGTGGTCACCCACAATCACGAATTTGCGGCCGCCAGCTTGGCCACAGCGCGTTGATGGGGATGAGATCAGGGTTGTTCCCAACCGCATCCAAGGGGTCATTTGGATTGTATTGGGGGTACCAAGATACGTCAGCATTTCAATATTATCGCATTATTTGGGCCAGAGGGAGGCGGTCACAGGCTCCGCGAGGCGAGCCCCTCAGTCTGCCGCGCCGAGCCCCCAAACCGCTCGTCCTCCAGGTCCATCGACCCGTCGACGCTCTCGTATGTCGACAACCGCCGCCGCGGCACGCGCACCGCGCCCGCGCGATCCCCCTCTTCAACGTGCTCCGGCGAATCGGCGCGCTCCACATCACCGTACGACGCCTGCGCGATCGCACCGCCGCCATCGACGGGCCCGTCGAGCGGCCGCGCGACGGACGCGCTGCGCTTGCGCTCGGGTGGCGCGTCAAGTCTCATCTCCGGAATCTACAAACGCAAAATCAGACACGCAGAAATAGGACAGAGGTGGAGGGGCGTACGGGCAGCCGGACGAGGAACGCGAGCAGCGATGCACACGCGGCGAGCGCGAACACGGCCTTGAGACTCGCGTCGTACGCGTCGCGCGCATCTCGCTGGATCGCGGGCGGCAGGCTCGCGACGAGCTTCGCAGAGTGGCGGATGCTTTTGATCAGCTGTATGCGCGTCAGTTGCATCATATGAGATTCTGTGGGGGGAGAGGCTAACCTCGGCGGCGTCAGGCCCGCGAATGCGGGCCTGCAGCTGGCTGCCCAGGATGGACTGGAACACGGCGGACGAGATGCCCACGCCGCTGACTTGGCCTAGGAATGCTGTCAGTGGGTGAATGAGTGTGCAGATTTGAAGACGGACCTAGACCGCGGAAGACCTGGCCAAAGCCAGTGCCCACAGCCATCTGCGATTCTGCATGTACGTCTTAGTTGCCGTAGACATCGCGGCACAGCTCATCTCACCTGGCAGATGGGAGATCAACGCAACTACACCATGCGCATGAGCAACGGCACTGGAATCGGCATTAAGGTTGGACGTACTGAGCATAGTCTGGAACACCACCGCGTTCCCAAATCCGAGCGGTATCTGCGCACCACAACGTCAACTATATGCGACGCGAGCGAGGAGGGAGACAAGACGCACGATGCTGAGCCACTGCTGCGCGGCGGGCGAGTCCTCACGCATCATGCTGATCAGCACGCCCGCGAGGAACGGGAAGGAGCCGAAGACGAGGTTGATCGTCTTGTACCTACCCGTCTTGTGCATCATCCACCTGCATCCAGCAGTCAGCCGACCGAACGCGCAACGGAACAAAGGACGCGCACCCGGCGAAGAGCGATCCGAACGACATGCACACTGCAACATATCAGCACACCCCCTATATGCAGCATAACTTGCTGCGCGCACCTGAATTTGGCATCAGGTGTAGCCCAGCGGTCGCCGCGCTCGTGAGCGCGACGGTCTGGAACCACATCGGGAAGAAGTACATGATGCTGAAGTTGTTCAGCGAGACGAGGAAGTTGCTCGCGCCGACGAGCACAGGCACGCGCTGCCGCAGCAGAGCGGGTGCGAGCACGGGCTCGGGCGCGACGAACAGCTCGACGGCGACGAAGGCGACCGCGAAGACGCACGCGAGCGTGAGGGACGCGATGACGATGGGCGCGGACCACGGGAGGTCCTCGTTGTAGCGCGTGCTCAGGAAGACGAGCAGCGAGCCGACCTGATCAGCGTCAACATCCTGACAGCATGGGCGGAGAAGTGGCGACGCACCGATATGAAGAGGGTGAATGTCCCAGCCCAGTCGATGCGCTTCAGCACCTCTTTTGCACTCTTGCCCTTGCCCTGAATGCGGGCGTGTCAGGGCAGATGCAGTGATGCGGTAGATGGAAGTGCTTACGGGGGTCACGTAGCTCAGGTTCCACTGCGTCAGCGCCAGCGAGATGAAGAACACCGGCATCTGCATAAGGAATGCCCAGCGCCAGCCGAGCCTACCACACCCATTCGTTAGCAATAGAAGGGCGTCTTCAAACCCAGCAAGAAAAGGGTCGATACGCACCAGTCAGCGATGAGGCCGCCAAGCGGCCCCCCAAGGCCCATGCCGAGGCCATTGAATACGCTCGACACGCCCTGCGCCAGGCCACGATCCTGTACCACTGTGAGTAAGACGCAGCCTAGATTGCACGCGAAAGACGTACTCGTAAGCTGTACATGTCGCTTGTTACGATTCTAGCAGGCGTGAAAGTGGGTGGTTTAGCGGGCCGATTTAGTTCGCGGGGATAACGCACTTACGAAGCAGTCGTGTTCACGCCCCCGCCCCCGAGACCCCCGAGCTAGACAATCGATATGCATGAGTTCAAATATAGGGAAAGGGGGTGGGACTGGATGAGACGCACAAATCGCGCGGCAATGAGCATGTACATGTTCGTGCTCAGCCCGCAGCACAGGGTACCGAGTCCCGCAAGGAAGACCGCGGTCTGGTTCGCGCCGCGGCGACCCATCACGTTGCACAAGCGTCCGTACAGGGGTGTAAAAGTGCATATAGCCAGAAGATATCTGGTTGGGAGGTCTGATCAGATCGCTGAACGAGTATGAAGATAGACATGAACTTGAGACATACGACGTTCCCAACCAACTAGCTTGATTGGATCTGTTGAACTCCGAGGATATGGATGGAAGTACTAAGCGGCAGTAAGTTGGCTGTCAGCAATATAGCAGCTGAATCTTACGAGTCGCTACCAGTGTAGCTAGGGGGAGATTGGGTCAGGATGCATGACCACGCACGGACGTCCGTACTCACTATTCAAAGCCTTCAAAGCGCGTCATTCACATAAATAAAGGCATCTCATCGATTTGATAGACAACTCACAGAGAGAAAGTTGGCTGTCCATATGCCAGCCAAGATGCCCCATCGCGTGGAGCGCGTTATTTCCAGCGGCCCGAGCTGGCCCGGCTTCTTGGATTCGTCGCGACCTGTGGATGTAGTTGGAGAGAGCAAAGGGTCTCTCTCGGTTGAGTTGGACATGATGGTCCTAGCGAAGCTTGGACGTCGTGCTCGAGCCAGAGAATGGCGATCCGCGCCAACTTTTTACCGCTGCCGCGGCCAGCTGTCGGCATTGTCGGCTCGGCTTGCCAGCCGATTCAAAACTACTTAATTTAGGTTCAAGTTGATTCCGTTCACTTGACTCTCTTTCTGACTCCCACCAGGCAACGCTCCCATGTACCGGAACTGCTCTACGTGGTGGCAAAGCAGTTCGATTCCTGGCGTACAAATGCAAGGCGGTTCGCCAAGAACTAATCAGATCGTGAGCCAATGGGCTCAGCTGATTAATTACCACGAGAGTCTCGAGTGCCAACACCAGTACTCCTGTCATATCTAAGTTCGATCCCGCCGTGGAATCAAGCTGTTCAGCCCCAGCGACACCACATGTGCGCCTCCTGCTTTCATATGCGGATCCGATTAGGGGCTGCAGCGCTTTAAAGACACCATGAAACTCGAGCTCGGGCCGCGCAGTCTCTCTCACAGTCACGTCTTGTTGTCTTTGAGCTCAACAAGCAACAGCTACTCGTCTTTTGCATTCACTCTAAACATATCTTCGGCTCATCATGCTCGCGAAATCGTCCCATTTGTCACCCTTGCTCTCGCTGGCTCGCGAGTGCTCGCACTGCAGACACACCTACTAGGCCCCTGTGAGAGCGATATACTGTATCGTCCGTGGACAGGTCCACCGAAAATACGACCTTACATGTACTGGTCCCATGTGGGTAGGTTCAATTCGCGAGTTATAGGCAATAGCTTGTAAACCTAACACAACCCATCATCAAATCAGTCCATTTTACAACAACTCAACACCCTTTACCCCCAATGGTGCTCAGCCTAGCGCTGACGGCCACAATTCATACGGATTGACGGCGCAGAACGGGACGCGTCAGCATGAATATAGAACTTCGTGAATGATAACCCAGAGTCCTGTTGGTACTCTGCGCTGCGTGACGCGAATGGAGGTTTCAAGAAGTCGAATTCGAAGGCGATAGGTAGCCCGGAACTCATTGGTATGATTTTATTATTATCTTGTCGGCGACACGGATGTATACTGACAAGTGGATGATTGTTGCGGCAGGTAAAGACAACGTGCTCTGAGGCTGCCCTAGGCAGCAAACTCTTTTATGAGTACAGAATCGCAACACGATTAAGATGCCAGCAGAAAAACGAGTCGAGAGTGGACAAAGTTCAAGAAGAAGTGACAATCCACGAAGCCCCTATCATGCAATAGCGGACGCGACGCGTTTTGAAGACGGGCGGATGCCGCCCAGGGTTACTTCGCGCTCACACGCGCGACGCGGCGACAACATGTCACAACTATTCGGATGCCTAATGATTCTGGCGATGCAGGTGCCAAAAATTTCTCTGTTCCGAGCGAGTCGCTGCTGTTGACGTCGATGACAACGATAGCTGATCGACAGGATGGCAATTGCCACAGGGTCTTCCAAAAACCGAGGCCTACTTATTCGTGCTATAAAAGCTTCATTTTTTGTACGTTAAATCGCTCCGCGCTCTTACGGTTAAATGGAATAGGCGGAGCTGTGGTAATCTTGCTCAAGGAAAGGCTTTAGATCAAGGGCGCCGCTCCCACCGACGGTCCAACCACGTCTAACTGAGTCCAACCGACGGCCCGCTCGGCGACGCCATCAACGACCGACATTCTGACACCTGCGGGTATGCTTGGTTGGATACGAGCGTTCCGCAACGGGACCTCACCGGAATCAAACCTCGCCACCACGATCTGGACTGCCCCGCCGCCGCCTTCAACCCGATGTCGTGCAGACCCTGCTCGCTGAACGGCTCATATGCCACGATCTTAGCGGCCTTCCCAGGCAACTCGCACGACTGATTAAAATGTGGTTCCTAGTGAAAGGAGCTACGCTTGTGATCCTCTCAATGTCATGCTTTCGCCACTTATCATACCCGCAATCATACCCGCAATCTCGGACCCTTGATCCTGATCACAACCCTAAGTGGTGCCCCACTTCGTCTTCTCCATCACTCCTAATCCGGAGCAACATTAGAATTTGAAATACAAAGCAAGCGTCTGTTCTGATTCTGCTGGAGGATTATAAAGGTATTAATCTTAATTCTATTCAGACGGGCCAGCGCACAACTACTGACCGTCGCACCTAGACCGATGCCTAAATTAAACCCGACCCCTGCAATCATTCAAATGCGAAGGCACTCGGGACGAGCCACCACAGCGACAGTGACAGCGGCCGCATGAGGCCAGGCAAAAGAAGTGCCATTCAGTTTCAACTTTTGAATGATTTGATAAAGCCAGTGATTGACATTAGCGCTGCGCCTATCGACCCTCGAGTTTATGCTTTCCGCGGGGGTGCATAGTCACGCTGCCGATTTTCTTCCGCCGACTAAGCCCGCGCGCGAAATACAAATCTTGCTGCCTCCGTCATCAATACGCCATGCTCCCGGACATGGTTCCGGGTTGAAACGCTGCGCATATGGTTCAGCCCGATGCACCCAATCTTCAAAAATGGCGTAAGGGATACCCAGCAGTATCGGCTACCAGCCTGGGCAAATCGAAGCTGTGTCACTCGTGTGGACGCAATCAGATCTCCGGGGCGACACTTTGACACTGTGGGTGCGGAAAAGGATGCAGTCCTCGGGAGAAGCAATCACGCCTGTTGTTATACATCACCAATGACTCGACCCCTTACGCGTCGACGGACTCCGTGGGGCGCCAACAAGACTGGCATAAAAGCTGCGTCCCCAATGCTATTCTATACAATTTCTCGAGTCTTTAGAATTACAGAAACGACCAAGAGACATGCCGCCAACGCCTCCGGATCCCAGCGAGGTCCATGCTTGCAAAATTGGGTTCAGACTTCTAAGAACCCAGACGACGCTTAACGACGACCAGCTTCCTCGCATGGAGGACAAAATCGATTTATATTTGGCGCTGCATCACATGAATGTTGGTTAACAACAATAGCATCGGTAAGAACAGTACTCACCGTATTGTTGGGGATACTGTCGGCTAACTCGGTTACCAGCGGAGTAGCAGAATTCGGATAGTAGCAGAATTTGGACAGTCGAGAGAAGGTGCGATAGAGGGGGAGAACGATGTCTGCGGTCAGTACAGGCCGATTTGTGAGACTTCTTGGCACGTACTACTGCGCACATGTTTCTTTGCAGCGCGGGGGGCCGCAATCCTGAGGGTGCGCCGGGCTGAACTTACAGTGCTTGTTGTCGCATTGAATCTGACCCTGTTGTTAGTTCCTTTTCTATTTTTCAAGAGACCCGTACTGACGCATTCGTCGGGCTGACGGTGTATTTCAGGTGAGTGAATATACCACCCGAATAATATGGTCTCACAAGATTATATGCATGTCCACACTGCAGATAGACATTGCGGACGCTGCCAGAGATTTGAGCAACTATTCAAATAAAACTGAATAAAAAAATTCACCGTCGCCAGTAACACATTTCAATAACTGCGCAAAATGGATTTCGTGTGGTTGCGTTGAAAGACAGAAGATGGGAGGTTCTGGAGATATTGGGTTAGCCGTTGGTCCTTATATCGACGGGAAGGTGGGGCTATGAAGCGAAGATAACGAGTGCGCAATTTCTCATGAAGACATACCAGGACCGCTTTAATGATTGCAAGGTAGTAAGATCGTAGGTAAAGAGGTTTCAGCCAACCTTCGATAGTGACATCCTTGTTGCAGTGGGTGCTGTGTGATGTTCTAGGTTTGAGTTGATGGCGTCCCGAGATGCCATTTTCAGAACAAAGGCACGCAGCAGAATATGCGTAGCTGCTATGACAGAAGAGTCTAAAAAGGATATCTGTACATACGGGGTGTCAGATCGGCGGTACCATCATTAAGTCGGATGCATCGTCAACGTGAGATTCGCAATCCGGACGCTCTCCGGTGGCTGGGAGGGTATCTCCTGCAGATTCAAGACATTTAGGCAAGCCCTGCAGAATCATGAATTTTCGAAGCCAAGGTACCAGCACAGACACCCTTCCTGCAAGGTTAGACGACATCAAAACCTCGGTGGAGATTCATAAAGACCCATAGAGCAACTGCACAAGAGGGATAGCATCGGTCGCCATCATGATCCTAATCTATCCGTTCACGTGTTTGCTGGTGCTCAACGTACTCCTCTAGACCGAAGACCGCAATAGACAGTCTGTCAGCATTTAGACGTAATCGAGCACAGACGCTGCCTGTCCTGGAATGACTTCGGCAGGTGGATTTTGGCCATAGGGTCCTCTTGCGAGCTCCTATCAATGACACCAGGGATACGCCTAACAGACCAAGAACTTGGGCTCCACATCACCAGCAATGAGACATGGCATCGTGGCATTCCCACAGCCTACAAGTGCACCATGCGAGCCGCGGAATACCTACTCAACATCGAATCCAAGTTTGCTCACCAGCTGTGCAGGCTGTACAAATCGTGACAGCATGTCCTACTGTACGTCTTCAAACAGGGTAGAACCTGATAGTGCTCGGTGATGGAGATGCATGTCGCCGAAGATCTGGATTAATGAAATAGTGGTTTTCGACGTTGCACAAAGGCTGACATGTTGACAATTGGAAGCAAGGGGCTTCAAGCTTCAAGCTTCAAGCTTCAAGGGGCTTGCCAGTACTGCCGTCAGCGCTGTCTAAATGCGGGATTGCCACCGAGTTTTCGCTGTTTCTCTTTCCGCTCCAACCCAGGCATCGCCCTCAGCAGCCTCTACGTTCTTTGATCCTTTCATTTGATCCATTAGGGAATTTATCTCATCGCATGAAATCCCACATTCCGCGTAAAGAGCGAGCTGCCAGGGGGAAAGGGAAGCAGCAAAAACATTTTCTTCAACTGCAGGTGAGTCGTCTTTTTCGGGGATGGGCGCCGCTCAGGGCTCCAGATTGTCTAAGCATCCACACTTGAAACAAGTTCATATGAAACCCTCAGGAATCTGTGGCGCTTGCTGCTTCTATCTCTGATCTACAAGAGGGCAGATCACAGGATAAACTTGAACGCCATCGCCAGCCACGCGTGAGTTTGCTGATTTCATCTCTCTCGCGATTATAGGCACTGCTCTTAATTGCTTTCTTTGATGACAGCCCGGAGATTCAGGCACCTCTGATCGTAAGGCCCCAAAAGCCAAAGATCTCATCGTGAGTGCTCCCAAATTGACATCTTACCGTTCTCGTAGTTCTTATGCGCCAATATTCTTAGAAAGAAAAGAAGGCTATTCTACGCGCACAGACAGTAAAAGCAAAGAAGGAGAAAGCCAAAGCCAAAAAAACCAAAGCTGTAGCCAGCAATGGCAATGTCACCACAGGCTCCATTGGCACCTCAATCCGCAAAAGAGTCGCATTTGCATAGCTTGGAAGGTATGACAAGACTAGCTCTTTGCTGGCGTGTTCTCGGTTTCTCTATCGAAAATGCTACTGTATTACTGATGGCCGATCACAATCAGACAACGGACATGAGGATGGTTAAATCCCCAACTTACGAGCGATTAATGCGCCCCCATGAGAAAAAATCCGCTGCCGAAATCCCACTCACCAAATCCCCCGATGTATCATCCGAGTCGGAACCTGCCTTGATTGAGATGTACCTTTGTACTCTCCTGTTTCTAGGCCTTGTACGCCGTGATTGCACGACGCTATATTGTCAGCTTCGCACTCACCGCCCAACTTGCATTTGATATATGGTAGCCAGAAACTATATTGGCTAAAATCCTGCTGAGATATGCCATTCCTGGGCCAAAGCTAGACTACCTCGGTTGGCAAGGCCTCTCCCTGACAAGCGAGTCATTCGATGCGGCCGTGACCGCTTCACTTGTGCACTACTCCCTCGCGAGTCCCTCGTTGACGGCTAGAGAAAATGCGTACATCTGTCTCGCCGGTATACCGAACTGAAAGCATATACATCATCTAGTCCTACTAACGTTGCATATTAATTCCTGCCGATTCATGCGATACTGACCTTCAATATTGAATGTATATGGCCCAGATGTTATATTTGGCAGCCCGTGTCGGTGGTGATCTTGGCTCGTGTGAGATAAGCAATCTTCAACATCCCGACAGTTGGCGAGTTGCACTTTGTTTCAGAGTCATCTGACCTTTCTTCGCTACGGGTAGTTGAGAGAAATCGCCGAGTACACCGATGGTCATAGAGTCTGGTAAGCGCACGATCCAGTCTTGATGATCATTAATATTGTCGAAATGGGCTGCCAGGGTCTTTCCCCGGTGTAATCAGAAGTACCAGATTCTGCTCGGGATACAATATCAGCAAGTTAGCAAAAGATCTGTGCGACCCGGCGAGTTCAGTATACGGTATCGACTCCGCTGTCCTGGCATGATTACTTACTATTGGATTGACGTGCCGTACGCGTGTGAGCACCAGACGCATAGCACTGCTTCTTCCATGTAACATTGTACCGGTGGTAAATGTGTACATATGCCACAGCTTTTATGATTGGATCGATGGAATGGCAGAACGTTTGAACGGGGCTTGATAACGCACGAATGGGTCACGATGTATTGGTGTAATGGTTCTGTGGATAGTAGTGGCACATGCTGTATCGTCAAGTTTCAGCGGCATCACCGCGGCTCTTTATCTGATGTCATAAGCTGCCACAAGATTATAACACCACCTATGATGGAGCACGCTGTTGGTGCTTCATTGACGAGCGACTCTCGAAACAACAGTCTCTAATCAATATTGCCTACCTAAAAATAAACTCCAAGGATCTGTTGGCAGTAAATGTGCGATCGGCTATGTATAAAAATGATACGAATGCTTATCACAGTTTGGAAAAAATAAAATAGGTCAGAGCCTGGGTGAGCATATCTAAGTGGGTCTGCACAAGATTTGCATCGTGCAATCTTGCGTAGTGCGGTATGCAGTGCAGGTGGCTAATTGACGGGATCCATCAGACAGAGTGCATCGGAGTAGTTGCGCAATACTTTACACGCTTTACAACTTCGCCTTTAATATCAATTATCCGCCCCCCGGATCAGATAACATGCCGATTAGTAAATTATACAATAGAGCTGTCAGTAAATAATTGCGGTGAGTAGGCTACAGAACTTGCTGCCACTGGCAGTGCAGCAGGCACTCACACACGGCACAGACTCAGGCGACTCAGGCTCAAAACTGGGTACATAGAGCGCCCGTTATGGCCCATGGAGTTAATAGCATTGATACGTGACACCACGGTTTAGTGTAACCAGCTGGTCCCTACCAAGCAGAAATTAGGATTGGACTCACCGATTTAGCAAAGAACAGCAACTCGACACCTTGAAGAAGGAATGGTTGATGTTTGGTTGATCTCGCGAAAAGCCTTGAAAGCATTGAAGGTCTCGCATGCATAATATTCTGACAATGTAATCGCTGTAGTTACTTTCTCGCATGCATCGGATTTGATATATTGCTCCGAGCTAGAATTCGGCGCGAAGTAGGTTTAGCTGAGAGGGGTTAGACTATGAGAAAGTTCCCAGTCAAGTCCAGGTCTAGACATATCATGGTGGGTGGAATCCATGGTGGGCGGAAACAAAGACCAATCTGGATGGATTTCAATGAGCAGCGGCTCGGTAGTAGTCATGACCGGGACGATACGGGCCGAAGGAGACGTGTCAGTGCCGACGAGTCCGAGTCGCTACTAGTGCTTGTACTTTAGCTTGAGCACGACCTCCAAGCCAAATAAAGGTTCATTAGGACCACCATGTTCAACTCGACCGAGAGAGACCCTTTGCTCTCTCCAATCTCATCCACACGGCGCGACGACCTCAATAAGTTAAGCGAGCTTGGGCCGCTGGAAATAACGCGCTCCACGCGATGGGGTATCTTGGCTGGCGTATGGACAGCCAACTTTCTCTCTGTGAGTTGCCCATTAAATTGACCAAATAGATTCACTTATTTGAACGACGCGCTTTCGAAGTCTTTGAATAGTGAGTGGGTGACGTCCATACGCACTACTGCATTCTGACCGAAACCCTCCCAGCTACACTGGTTGCGACTTGTGAGGTCTAACTGCACCCTTGCAATAATGAATAAGAGCAACTAATTTCCATTCAGTACTCCCATCTATATCTTCAGAGTTCAACAGATCTAATCAAGCAAGTTGGCTGGGAACGTCGTCAGTCGCAGACCCATATGAAGCTTCGCACTCGCTCAAAGACTTGATCCCACTTTCTACCCAGGTATCTTCTGGCGATATGCACATTTACGCCGCTATATGGCCGCCTCTGTAACGTGATGGGCCGCCGTGGTGCAAACCAAACCGCGGTCTTCCTTGCGGGGCTCGGTACTTTGTGCTGTGGACTGAGCACAAACATGTACATGCTAATCGCCGCGCGATTTGTGCGTCCTATCCCGTCTCATCCCTATTTCTCCATTTGGACTCATGCATATCGAGTCCAGCTCGGGGGCCTCGGTGGCGGAGGTGTGAATACAACTGCTTCGTGAGTGCAAGCATCTTTACAAAGTCTATCAACCTCCTAATTCACACATCTTTCGTGTCTGCTAGAATAGTCGCCAGCGATATGTACAGCTTACGGGTGCGTGTTTCGGGCGCTGTTTGGGGTATGGTTTACTTATACTGCTGCAGGACCGTGGCATGGCGCAGGGCGTGGGGAGCGTGTTCAGCGGCCTCGGAATGGGCCTCGGGGGGCCGCTGGGCGGCCTTATCGCCGATTGGTTCGCATTGCCCCCTCTTTTGCGAGGTATAACTGCGTCTTTTTTAACGAATGGGCGCGAACAGGCTCGGCTGGCGCTGGGCGTTCCTCGTGCAGATGCCCATGTTCTTCATTTCACTGGCGCTGACGCAGTGGAACCTGACCTACGTGACCCCCGTAAGCATCTATTACCCGCACCACTGTGCCCATGCTTACTCGCTCGCCTTTCAGGGCAAAGGCAAAAGCACGAAGGAGGTGCTTAAGCGCATTGACTGGGCTGGTACATTCACCCTCTTCGTCTCCGTGCGTGGTTGCTTTTTGTTGCCCATTCCAACAAGTCTCTGATGCTGATCAGGTGGGCTCGCTGCTCGTCTTCCTCAGCACACGCTACAACGAGGACCTCCCATGGTCGTCCCCGATCGTCCCCGGCTCGCTCGCACTCGCGTGCGTCTTCGCGGTCGCCTTTATCGTGGTCGAATTGTTCATCGCACCCGAGCCCGTGCTGGCGCCGTATCTGCTGCGGCAGCGCGTGCCCGTGCTCGTGGGCGCGAGCAATTACCTCGTCGCACTCAGCAACTTCAGCATCATGTACTTCTTCCCGATGTGGTTCCAGACTGTCGCGCTCACGAGTGCGGCGACCGCCGGCCTGCACTTGATGCCGAACTCAGGTGCGCCGCACCGGGATTCTTCTATGTGCGGCGCTGATCGCTGATGTCCACGATTGGCAGTGTGCACGTCGTGCGGGTCCCTCTTTGCCGGGTGGGTCCCTCCGTCTTGTTGCACGTTCTTCCAGCTCATCGAGTTGGGAGCAGGTGGTTGATGCGTAAGACGGGAAAGTACAAGAAGATCAGCGTCGTATTCGGCGCGTTACCGTTCCTCGCGGGCGTGCTGATCAGCCTCATGCGCGAGGACTCGCCCGCCGCGCAGCAATGGCTCAGTATCGTGCGTTCTCCTTTCTCATATTTTTATCCACTCAAGTAGAGCTGACGTTGTGGTGCGAAGACGCCGCTTGGATTTGGGAATGCGGTGGTGCTCCAGACTATGCTCAGTGCGTTTAAACTCCACTAACGATGCCAATGATGTTACTCATGTGCAGGTTGCAGTCGCTTTGATCTCCCACCTACCAGGTGAAATGAACTTTGTCACGATCTATATTCACCAACTAAGAAGCACCTTTAGAGTCGCAGATGGCTGTGGGCACTGGTTTCGGCCAAGTCTTCCGCGGTTTAGGTTTGTCTAATAAGTCTATTCATATACCCTCCCTAAAGGCGTGTATTCAGGCCAAGTCAGCGGCGTGGCCATTTCATCAGCCGTGTTCCAGTCAATACTGGGCAGCCAGTTGCAAAAGCGTATTCGTGGGCCGGACGCTGCTGAGGTCAGCTTTTCTTGCGAACCTGTATACCACAAACGCTAACCCACGGCACGCATGCAGCTGATTAAGAATATCCGCCACTCCGCCAAGCTCGTCGCGACCCTGCCGCCCGCCATCCAACGCGATGCGCGTGATTCGTATGATATGAGCCTCAAGGCTGTGTTCGCTCTCGCGGCGTGCGCGTCGCTGCTCGCTTTCTTTGTCCGGCTGCCCGTAAGCCGCCTCCTCCAACGTCTGTCTCTTCTCACTCAACCTCCGGCACAGATCCCGGATATGAAACTCGACGCCCGGCCCCTGCGCAAGCAGAGCGCCTCCGCCACACGTCCACTCGATGGGCCCATTCAAGGCAACGACGGTGCTGATGCACCTAGCACAACGACGCAGGCGTATGACGAAGCGGAGCGCGCTGATTCACTGGCATCTTTGGATGCCGAACAAGACGAAGAGAGAGACCGCGTGGGCGCGGTGCGCGTGCCCCAGCGACGGCTGTCGACGTACGAGAGCGTCGACGGGTCGATGGACCTGGAGGATGAGCGATTCGGGGGCTCGGCGCGGCAGGCTGAAGAGCTTGCCTCGCGGAGTCGGTAGGTTGCATTGAGTCTCGTGCAAACTACTCGATATTGCGGTATATTCTGGCGCAATCTTTGGATGCCATTTGAAAGACCCCCGAATCCATGTGTTCGCTGAGTCAGTGATACTCGTAGACGACCACAGCATTAATATTGCGGTGCAAATAACTCATCGCCAGATCCACACCAAGTTCAACCCGACAAAATAATGAACATCTTCATCTAACCTACTCGACCGATGGCATCCGCTCTAGCCTTGACCGTCTGCTCCAGCGCTCGCTGTGCAGTGCTATCACGCACGACTGCCCCTCGGTCACGAAATTCTTCTTTTTCGTATATAGACGAAGATGCGCGAATCTTTGAGTAACCAAGCGGCCATTCCCGAGGATCCCTAGCGTATTCGTTTCTGCCATCGGGTAGGCCAGTGAAATGCTTGTATATTCGTACATCCCTCAAGTCCACCAGACATTGGGAGAGCCTGTGGCATAAATCTGCCCAATTCCGATATGGGTTGATCTGACCCGAATAGGGATAAGGATTGCTTGGCCCGCTGATCTCAATCGAGCAGTTGTCGAGGAATAATTCATGTAGGTGAACGTGACGCAAGATGAAATCTTCCATCTCGCTGGGCGCGGTGGAGGAGAACAAAGGGGAACGGAAAATCATGTGTCTGATGTGCAGAGCAACAAGGTTTGGGAAGTGTTCGGCATTACAGTTGAAAGGATGATATAGTACCGTCTCTCGGTCGGCACTCAAGGTCAATTGGGTGAGGCTCCATTGCTGAGCTCGGCGATGTGGCAAACGAGCAATCATCGTGGCACCGACAAGGCTTTCGTCGTGCTCGGCCCATACGCTGTATGCATCAACAGTCTGGAAGTTCTCTTTGAATGTAAAATGAAGGTGTAGCGAAGCCAGGGACTCCAGTGTTGTGGCCGTAGAGTCACTCCAAGTGGGGAAGTGGGGGAAGAGAGTTAGACCAGATACTGTTAGATGCTTTAAACATGTTGGTGTTTGCGTGTGCATACAAGAGTTGACTATAATCAGCTCTCCTATCATGCGGTTTTGATGCATAGATTGACCGACGGTATACCCCAAAAAGATATCGAGATCTCGGAGGGAGGGAAAATGAGACGGTACACCGGAAAGCATCGAAGCCACCGGAATCCGCCGAAATCCCGTTGCAATCCCTGCATAAGCGTTTAGATTCAGGCTATGCATTCTTTTGTTATTTAAAGCCCACATACCACCACGGATCCAGCGAGAGCGATCATTCTGTAGTCCAAGGAGGACAACCACCAGGGCTTGAACTGCACATGAAATGGTACGTGTTTGGCTGACATTGCGAAGAACTCTTAGGCTAGTCTGGGTGTCGCTTAGAGTCAGTTTTCTGAATGCAATTGGCGTGACTATACAGCAGAGCTGCTTAGACACACAGCGAAGACTGTGCAGATCTCGAATTTCTGGAATGTGCAGTATTATTGTAAGCCAGAGCTCGGTGGGAAGTAAGAATGAGGATTCAGCCGCGACAAGGGAGAGCTGAGAAGCCATGGAATATAAGAGGTCCTCAGAATGCTCAGACGATGAAGGGCGGAATTAAGGTGATGGAACTCGGAATTCAGGTGCTCAATGGCTGTCAATTATGACCGGAAAGATTCGGGCCGAGGAAAGGCACTACTGGTAGCGCCGAGGTGTCGCTTTCAAGTTTCAACTGCCATCTGCCTTCATGATGACCGTCGCTCAAACCTACTACTAATTACTGTACTATCTGACGATAACGAGGTCCGAATTAACTGTAAATGCTCAAAGAACCACCGCAGCCTGTGTTTCCTCACGACGCAGACTCAAAAGTTGAGCGCACAGCCCATTGGTATTGAATGAGCACCGCCATCTCCTGCATCACTGCGGCGCAGATTGTCTTCTCAAATGCTCCCAACTTCCAATGAAATTATCTCGCTGCGGTTGTGGCTATTCCAATCGAACGTTGGGCACGGGCCCGCAGCATCTATCCATCACCCCAGGTCATTCGCGACAGACTACAAATACTATGAGGCCTGAACATGGAGAGCATCATATCCATTCACACTCGCCTCCCCTGTTCTCTCGCGAGGTTTCGATAGCGCATCTTCTGCCCACATCTTCAGATGGCTTCTACAACTGCCAGCAGTACATCAGCCGCAGCTAGCGCGACTGCCACTTGCATATACATCGCACCAGGAAAATATGGATATGCGCCTTCCTACGCATGCAACGCAAACTACGCCTATGATCCTTCGTTCCCCGCTGCGGTGGCGACCGCCTCGCTCTTTGGCCTGATGTTGGGCCTCCATCTTTTCCAAGGTTTCTACTATCGCAAGGTCAGTGGAAATCCACAGGTATCTCTGCGATGGTGACTAATCAATCACCGCGATGTTTAGAAGTTTTGCTGGGTAATCATTATGGGAGCCGCATGGGAGACGGCTTCCTTTGTTATCCGCGCGCTGGGCACAAGATATCAACAGAACGCCACGTATATTACAATTTCAACGATTCTGTTCCTGCTTGCGCCGCTTTGTTAGTTTCATGATCATATCTCTTCCAGATCGTAAACTAACCTGCGAGCTACGCAGGGATCAACGCATTTGATTATATGGTTCTCGGCCGGATGGTGTACTTCTTCATCCCTGAGAAAAAACTGTTTATCAAAGCGACCCGGTTTTCGGCCTGCTTCGTTTGGCTGGACGTGACTTCGTTCATCGTGCAGCTGGGCGGCGGGCTTCTGCTTTCCAGCACAGGGGCATCAGCGAAGGTGCAGAACCTCGGGAAGGACATCTACATGGGCGGCATTGGAATGCAGCAATTCTTTATCTTGCTCTTCCTGGCGCTAGTGATCATGTTTCACCGGAGAGTGCTCGCGCTAGAACGCTCAGGTGTGCTCGCCACTGCCGGTCGTACACAATGGAGGATGATGTTGTACTGCTTGTACACGTCCTTGCTCTTGATCACGGTATGTTTTTGTTCGGGTTTTGTGTCCAATGCACTTACAGAAGGATGACTCTCAGATCCGGATTGTGTACCGACTAATTGAGTTCTCGCGCGGCACTGGCAGCAACAATCCCATTCCATACCACGAGTTCTACATGTACCTTCTGGATGCGCTGCCCATGTTCTTGGCTTTGCTCGCCATGTCCATCGGACATCCTGGGCGGACCCTTGTCGGGCCGGACTCAGAGTTTCCTCATCTCACACGCAAGGAGAAGAAAGCAATCAAGGCAGCGGCGAAAACCGCCAAACTAGAAGAGAAATTGAATCTCCCGAACGGCCTCCAACAAGTAGACACCTCTCAGACAGGCCTAATCCACCAGAGTGCCTCTTCCTCTTGTTCGGAAGTGGATGACTATCAGTTACACCCGTCTCCGATGCAGACTACCTGGAGGATGCAGGAAGATTACAGAGAGCGCGAGAGCGTAGTATAACCAGTCTCTTCTTCTTCAATATGGACTTGGGCCCGCACTAGTATACTGTATATCCTCTTGTTTCGGACATTACCATCCAACGTACACTTCATTGCTACACATCGGACTCATCACAATTATTTATAAATATTTATCGCAATTTGATTTCCATGCTATAGCCATCCTGATGTCAGGGGAGTGGGTTGTAAAAGCATCATCTGCTTGCCACACTGGCAGCGCCACCAGCCTACGGCCGCAATATTGCGCTCACGCAGCTTTCTCATTCGGGCTGACGCCGCTTGCTCTGAGTCCTTGACACAACCTCAAAGCTAAGGCCGAGTCTCGATTATCCTCTGCACATTCTTTTTCTTTATCGTGCGGTGCTCCGTAACCACGTCTATCTGCTAAAATGGCTAACACCTATTCAGAATCTAGTAAGCGGGCTTGGGAGGGTAGTGATCTTGATGCGCCCAACAAGCGACCCCGTGAGCGAGGAAGAGATGAGCGCAAAGACAGAAGAGATAGCTACTCAAGAGGAGAGAGAGATGTAAAAAGGGAATCTTTGACGGGTGATAGGCGGGACCGTGGCCTCCGAGAAGAGAGGCGTGGTTCGGGGGAAAGGCGAAGCGATAGAGACAGGGAGCGTGATTATCGGTCGAGACGGCACAGTCCCAGAAGAAAAAGTCCTTACTCATCTCGAGGATCCCCTGCGATATCGACAGCACATTCCAAAGACGGTTCTGAAAAGGAGGAAGGAGAGTAAGTGTCGTGAGCCCTTCGTTTTGTGCCTTGCTGTCGTATGCTGATTTTTCGTGCTCCTTGCTAGGATATCTCCCAGAGAGAATTCTGCCGCACCTTCAACCTCTTCAGGAACGCCTCAAGGACCACCCCAAGCGCCAGCTGCCCCGCAAAAAGAAGTCGAGATGGAATTGGACTTGCCGCCTTCACCGCCACCACTTGAGGTGACTCTCGCAGAGCGCAGGGCTCGTCGACAGGCTATTCTCGCCAAGTATGCTGGCAGTCAGAGCCAGGTACCTTCACCCAGTCCAGCACCACAGCCGAGCAATGCCATCAACCAGACACCTTCGTCATCCATAGCGTTATCTGATCCACAGTTAGCCCAGCCTTCAGGCGTCTCTTCCGATCACAACCCTGCAGCTGCCACAGCTCCAAGTACGTATTCACATCTCTCATGGTTGTACTTTCTATACCGATGTTTTGCACTTAGCAGCACGACGAGACTCCGTGTCAACCTCGCCCGAGCCAGGCGCCTTTGAGCTAGCCAAAGACAACGAGCAAGAGGACGCACAGGTTCAAGCCCATGCCCAAAATGGTAGCAACGATCAAATCTCAGCTGCCGATTACGATCCAAGCCTTGATCACCGCGAAGACGAGAAACGGCGCTTCAAAGATGAGCCAACTGTCGAGATTATCGAAGAAGAGGAAGTTGAAGAAGACGAGGATGATGTTGATGATATGTTCGCATTAGAAAGCGTCAAGAAGGTCAAGAAAGTCAGGAAGGTTGTGGTAAGTTCTTCATCTCGCTTGCCTCGTCCTTCTCTAAAGATCAGCACAGAAAACCGCTGCGCCTGCATTGATTACCACTACTCTTGACTCCGCTGCAGATCCTGAAGGCTATTATACCATAATCCTTGGCGAACAACTCGATGGAGGGCGGTATCAAGCTTTCTCCTCCTTGGGCAAGGGCATGTTTGCCAATGTTGTCCGTGCTCGAGTTCTGCATGGCGAGATTGGAGAGGCGGGCAGAGAGGTCGCCATCAAGATTGTCAGAAATAACGAATCAATGTACGTATCTCTCTCTGAAGTGAATTCCATTTCCTGACGTGCATTTAGGTATCGAGCAGGACTCAAAGAGGTTCAAATACTGAACAAACTCAAGCAAGCTGATCCCGAAGATAAGAAACACATTGTTCGCCTTGAGCGAACATTCGAGCACCGTGGCCATTTGTGCATGGTTTTCGAATCGTTGAGGTAAGGCAGTTCTTTCTCGCATCAAGCTAGAACTCATTTTGCTCTAGCATGAACCTTCGAGAAGTGGTCAAACGATTTGGGAAAGACGTTGGCTTGAATATCCGTGCCGTGCGGGCGTACGCTCACCAACTCTTTTTGTCGTTAAGTCTGCTCAAGAAGGCGAATATCATGCACGCAGACATCAAGCCTGATAATATCTTGGTATGTCAGCAAATCCTCCCCGGAGATGCCCTACTGATAAATCTCTACGCAGGTTAACGAACAGAAGACAGTCCTAAAATTGTGTGACTTGGGGTCCGCTTCGGACATATCTGAAAACGACATTACTCCGTACCTCGTCAGCCGATTCTACCGTGCCCCCGAAATCAGTGAGTCCTTTTACGCGTCTCTCGCCACGTGCATATACTGAAAAAAATTCTCCTTCCTAGTTCTCGGAGTGCCCTACGATGCGGCTATTGATGTGTGGTCAGTCGGCTGCACACTGTTCGAGCTCTACACTGGCAAAATACTCTTTCCGGGTCGAACCAACAACCACATGCTCCTCCTTATGCAGGAGCTCAAAGGTCGCTTCAACACGAAAATGATAAAGAAGGCCAAGTTCGGCGACGTGTATTTTGACGATATGGGATCATTCGAGAGCGTTGAGCGTGATCGTGTCACCGGAGCCGTAAGTCTTTATTTCTTGCCTGTCTGATCTCATCATGTCAACTGATGCTCCACAGGATGTCGTCAAGAAGGTTCATTTGGCAAAGCCAACGCGCGACTTACGTGCAACGCTGACGCCGCCTGCTTCAGTGAAACTGAAAGACGACGAGAACAAGATGCTGATGTCTTTCATCGACCTACTGGACAGGTGTCTGTCTCTGGATCCCGCGAAGAGGATTACTCCAAAAGAGGCGCTGGTCCATCCTTTCATTAGAGGTTGACGGAGAAAACATATGATTCATAGCGACCCTTTATTATTTGTACAACTATACTTTTGTATCCTATAACTATCATACTGAACATGAGCAAGCTGCCATTACGAGGGATGAAAAAGTCCATGCTAAAATAATATCCTCATTGGTAGATGTTCTGGCAAGCTTGAAGAATCAGCTCTCAATTCAGCCAGGTTGAAGGAGAGCTGCTGACATAGTAACCCCTGCCGCTCGACTACAGCTACATCGGTTTGGGATCCTTCTTCTGTCATTTTAGCGCGAAAAAGAAGGCAAATAAGTGCAGGACATACTGATATTCCTGAGCGCCAGGTGATGAGTTGCAACGAGTCCTTGGGATATAAAGTGAATTGATGTGTTTGAGGAACCAGCATGCAAAGCGGAACCCAATGATTCAGGTTGTCCAGTTGGCGAATAATTGGCCTCGATAGTCGCAGATGCGAAATAGGAGAACCCATCTCGATACGCTTTTTGATAGCAGACAGAAGATGTACCGGACGCACATCCGCGCCAGCGCTCAGCTTGAAGTCACTCAGAGTTAGGCTCTGCAATGCTGGCCAGAGGGCGCTGTCAGCGTCAGATACTTTTTCCGAAGGGTGGATGGAGCTCTGCAGTGTCAGCAGGAAATCTTCCAAGCTGTGATATGAGAAGATGAAGTCGGTGATGGTGGGAAAGGCTCGCATGATCTGCATCCACGTCGCCGTCGTAAAATTGTGATCGTCATCCTGGCAGAGTGTGAGGGAGCGAAGCAATGGAAACTTCGTGGTCGTACTGCCTTCCAAGTATCCAAAAAAAGGCTGTAGATCTTCTTCGATGACTGTTTCTAGGACTATGGTCTCCAGAATTGGCGCTCTGATAGCGATGAGAGTGGCTGGGATTGTTAGACCCACTTCTGCAGCACGCAACTGCAGAGATCGAAGAGAAGGCAGGTCCACGGTGGTATCTGCGAACGTTTCGTCGATGACGTCCCCGCCCAGAGTCAGGCTCGTCAAAGCTGATGAGTTCTTCAGCACATCACAAAATAGCCGGCGCGAAATCATGTCCTCGGGGTGATATCGAGACTCTAGATGCAGAGTCTTCACGGACTGAAGGGGAAGTTGGAGGTGTTCTAGGGTAACCCCTCTCAATGCCACGGAACTCAGCAAAGGCGCTGCGGAGAAGAGTTTTCCGGACCAATCCATGGACAATGCTGAGCGATGTTCCCTATGATAGACTTCAAGAGTCCGCAAAAGAGCAGGAATGGTGTTACTGTGAAGATCTTGCAAAAAGACAGACAGGCCTTTGGCCCAGTCGGATTTCACGTAGAATGACTCCCAACGTCTGAGATACGGGCCAACGAGATTGTACATGGCTCTCACTTCTTCTTCGTCTTTGGTTCGTCCACCGATCTCGATAATGACCTTGAGAGGGGCTGCTTTCGACCGTCGAAGGTACTCCGCGGCGCGTTCCAGGTGTAATTTATGGCCGTTTTCCATATAGATGTGTGTCCACAATCGGGCATCACTGAGTGCAATCTCTCTCCAGCGACGGGTCACTTGAGTTTCATCTACCCGAGCGGGATATTTTCCAATGTGTGGCTCCGAGTAATGCCCTGCTTCAAATATCAAGGCTAAGACCTCATTTGGGAGCGAGTAGACCGGGGTCTTCAGATTGTTAAGTTCTCCAAGTTCACGACGAGCCCGTTTTAAGGATAGATCTATCTCTGCACGGGCCAGCTCCAACTCTCGTATACGCAGTTGAAGTGCAGCTGATCGGTCTTTGCTGCCCGGAGACTGGGGTGATTTAGTCTCCATTTGACTGTTTGCGAGTTTCAAGTGTATTCAAATCAAATTATCAAGTCCACTCACCTCAGCCTGTCCAGAGTACGTTGTAAAAGAAGATCCAAATCTCCAGCGGGGTGAAAACGCGTCGGTGGTCGTTAGTGTTAGCAATATTAATGTCATCCGTGTCAGAGCATTCTCTCCGTTCCGGGAAACATGGCGTGGGAAACATTAAATCACGACACAGCTGTTAAACTCCCCCTGAACCTTGCTTGATCATGAACCACCTGATATCCAATTAGGCTCACATGGATCCCAAAAAAGTCCTCCCCAAATTCGATGAACTTCCGTCTTTCCATAATTTCAAAGGTTGTGCCTGGGCCGTCTGGGGTCCCGACGATCAATTGGGAACCGTGAATCTCCTCACCGACGATCTTGTAGCTCAAACTGCGAGGGAAGAGATTAGGTTGACTCTTAGTAAAAGCTTTTCTATTCCGGTGTGTTGACTAGCATCTTGAGCAGGTCTGGAAAATCGATCTCTCTCAACTGGTAAGGGTAATCAACATAATACTTCTATTCTAGGTAGATTCTAATGCCGCTAGGCCGATACAGTTTCCCGAGAAGGTGTGCAGCATCATATTAGACGTCGAGAACTACTAATCTTGTCGCTATAAGGCATGCTATCATCGCAAAGGCCCAGAACACACTATAGTGGCTCGCGATTTCAACACAGCAACCAGAGACGATCTTTTGCATATCAACACTCAATCCGGTACTCAGTGGGATGGTTTGAGGCACTTTGGCGTCCTCGAACACGGCGTCTTCTATAATAAGTAAGCATTGCTAGACACCAAGATAACAGAGTCATCTCTCAACATGCCATTACAGTACTCCGGCAACCTCAATCGCTCTCGGATTGAAAAGCTTTGCTGATCCTCTCAATGTCGACCCTGAACAGATCAAGCTAGGAATCCACAGTGAGTCGTTATTTCATCTAATAACAATACAAGCCCCTCACGTTTATTGTATAGACTGGGCCGATCATGGCATATGCGGCCGCGGCGTTCTGCTAGATCTGGTGAACTACTTCATAGCAGATGGCTCCTCTCTGCCATACGACCCTATCTCGGCACATAGCGTTAGCGTCGAACAGCTCGAAGCCTGTGCCAAAAAGCAAGGCATCCAGTTCCGCCAAGGTGATATATTGATTTTGCGCGTCGGCTTCATCCAGAAATATTACGCTCTGAGCCAGACCGAGAAAGACGGTCTAGCAAGCAGACCAGAGACCTTGTGCGTTCTTGCATGTCTCTCTTGTACATATCTTGACATTGGAGTCCAGCGCCGGTTTAGAACAGTCCGAGCACATGAAGCGTTTCCTTTGGTATGTCATATTGTGTGTTGTCGAGCAGGCCATAGACTCATGTCGCCTGCTCAGGGACAATCACTTTGCTGCTGTGGCATCCGATCAGCCGGCCTTCGAGGTGAATGATACGCGCATCGGAAGATGAGCCATGCATTAAATTGTATACAGATGTGGCCAGCTGTTGGGCCTCATCTTCACCAGGTGAGAAATGAGTCAGACTCTCCCCAAATAGAATTCTGAGCATTTCGGGGGCAGACCCTTCTCGGGTAAGCGGCCGCTACACTCAAGTTGTCGGTGCGAGAAGATTTACGGTTTTTTTTCCCCATGCAGACTTTGGGGTATGCCCATAGGTAGGGAAAATCGGTGGCCCTGATGATCCTTGTCTCACAAATTCTCGTCTCGATAGGCGAGATGTTCGATGTTGAGGCACTTTCCGCCCATTGTGCGCAGACCGGAAGATACTCTTTCTTCTTCTCTTCCTGGCCACTGAATATGTGAGTGGTAGTGTAATTTCTTCTATGAATGCTCAAGTGTTTCATTGCGTAGCCTCGGAGGCGTTGGAAGCCCCCCGAATGCTGCGGTATGTTTACTAAATTTTTGTATAATGATGTTCAATGCTGAGCATAATATAGGCTTACTTCTAAGGGGAGTGTTGGGCCACTGAAGCATGCGGCTATAAATCTCCTGTCAATAAAGAAAGCATCGCAATGATAAATCTAGCATTTCAAGCCCACCTTGTGCCCACTGCAATGGTCAAATATACCATTCGAGTCCGCCTCAGGCGCAGAGGAGTTCCTGAACGCTAAGCGATATCTAATCATGTAGCTGTCAAAGGACGCTTTTATAGCTCTGTAAGGCCGCTGCTAAGCAGGCCGGCAATTTGGCGGAATACAGCTAGAGCATGTGTTCCGCAAGCACGGGTAGCCGTTCCTTCAATTAAACCAGCATAAGTAGAGGTGGCGACTTTCCAAATTGAAGCTTGATAAGGTTATACCTTGCGCGCTTCCTGTGGCACCACTACTCTTGGGTATGAGCGAGCCAGAATACCAGCCGTCTTCTTCGACGTCTCCCAATGCTGTCCATCGCATGCGAGCTTATGCGAAGTATGACGCTAAGACGGTGTGGGGTATCGTTGACGAGAATCTTATTTGCCATGTCGGCTTTCGGCTTCCAGGGGGTGAAGACGAGAACGAGGAGTGGCCAGTAGTTCTGCCCATGGCGCTGGGCCGGATCGAAGATACAATATTCATACATGGACACCTGTCCTCCAGGCTGATGCAAGTCTAGATCTCTCACATTCGTAGCCGGCAAGCAGGTCCTGACTTCCACCCTTGCTATAGGAAAGCGCTATCGCAACCTGGTGTTCGGGCATGCCTTACTTTCACCAGTATCCAATCTCTC
Organism: Athelia sp. TMB; assembly: GCA_014898675.1. Lineage (NCBI taxonomy): Eukaryota > Fungi > Basidiomycota > Agaricomycetes > Atheliales > Atheliaceae > Athelia > Athelia sp. TMB. Next base: position 150,935 of record JACXVL010000060.1, read on the forward strand.
ATCTTGGCGCGGTCTGCCTTCCACAATTCCTTCACTTATCGTTCGTGCGTCGTGTTTGGCACGGCCTCGCTCATTGACGATTCGGAGCCGGAGCATAAGCTTGAAGCTCTGAAAGCGATAACAAATCATCCATTCAAGAACCTCGATTTGCCTCCGGAGCAACGGGACCGGTGGGACGATTCCAGAGCTCCCACAGAGACGGAACTGAAGAGCACCAGAGTGGTGGAGGTGACACTGGAGATGGCTAGCGCAAAGGTTACCTTCGAAGGCCCTGAGGATGATAAAAAAGATCTTGCGGACAGCGATGTGGCCAAACGTTATTGGGCTGGCGAAGTCGTGAGGAAAACAGGATGGGGTGGAGTGAAGTACAGTGGGGTGGACGTGAGTGCACCCGTTCCAGGATATGTGGAGGAGCTTATCGCCAAAGGGCTTCATCTATCTTGAGACCCTGTGACCTTTTAGAATTAAATATCAAGAATAGTCTGAAGCGTTACACAGAGCCGCGTAAATGTTCGAAGATAAACACCATGACTATCAATCATGATGTGTAGCTGCTCATATTTTTCACAAGCGATGAATATCAATGATGTTTGGATCTCCCCTCCTAATTCTTTGAATGAAAGTGAGATCAGCGTCTTCCTCTGGGAACTGCAACATTTTCACTACTTACATGATGACAACATCCGCTCTTCATTCGACGGGTTTTCCACCCATCGCCCTTCCCGACCGTGTATCCTATCCCTCCAATTTCGCTCTTGCTCGTCACGGCAATCCTGAAACTTGGCGGCGCGGACGAGTAACACAGCGTGGTCAAACCACTCCCCCACTTCCCTCTTCAAGCTCGCATAGTCTGAATCCGATCCTTCTAGAGTTTTGAAAACGGCCGTCTGCTCATCCCTTGGGTCCAGCTCCACCCGGACATTCAGGTGGCAGCGCAACGAGCGCATACCCATATCAAGATCATGCCAATGGCTTATTCCCATAAACGATGAAGTGTCGAGCGCAGGGAAACATATGTGTGTGAGGCTTGGTGCAATCGCCATCACATTTGCTAACACGTCTCCTGGACGCTCGTGACATGATATGCCCAAGAGATCGAGCCTGCGCAGCGCATGTAGTGGCTCTATGGTCTTCAGCACCTTGCTTGTGCTCCAGCTGCCATGATAATGCAGTGTCAGCTCGGTGAGGGCTGGGAGAGATGGGATGTCCGGCTCGAGGAATCCCGTCGAGAGTGACAGTGACAGGGTGAAGATGGTTGGGGCGATTTTGAGAAGGATCCTATGTAGTGTTTCCCGCATGAGGCCATCCTGGCTTTGACAGGGGTTTGCTGCGAGGACATTTTGCGCCAGTGTCGCCTTGGACATCGTGGTTCCGTATGCTTGTCTGCCCGCCGCGAGCTTCGCTAGACCGCTTGGGGTGGGTCCTACTCTGACTGCGGCACCTGCATTTCCCTCGTTGCCGAATGGTCCATTTGTCACATAAAGGTGACGGACAAAGAGCTGGCCATCGCGGGTTTGATTATGTTTGCCAAGAAAGCGCGCAAACAGAAGTGCCGATGGTAGACCTTTGAGCGCAACGGAGTGATGCCGAAAGGACGCACTTGCTTTGTTCACGGCTTTCGAAGTAAGTGACAACGAACAACCTGTTTTGCCACCATCTGTGCAAGAATAAGAGAAGATATTTTGCCAGAGCTCAATAGGGAAGCTATTCATGACGCTCTTCGAGAAACGTGTACAACTTGAAGGGGGATTATCAGTGTCTTAAGGGCAGTGCTCGAGCCTCAGCAGAGGCTATAAGACATTGATGCTTCATCATCAGATGTGATGTGTTGAGTCATTGTTGACACTAATATATGATATCAGATGCAATATCATGGATATGAAGGGAGCCGACGCCAGCGTAGATGCAGAAGGAGTTGAGAAGGAAACAAAGCTACCGCGGACAGCGGACCCTCGTCTCCAACTGCCAGCTCACACGGCTCCGGTTTATTCGGAGACAGTGCTGTCAGATGGACACCTGGCACCGGGGGGTCAACGCGTGGGAACTATTGCAAGAGCTCATATATGCTCAAAGAAAACGTTGAGACGTATAAAGATGTTCAAAACCAGAAAGAGGAAGTCAATAAACACCCCAGAAGTCCGACTAAGCTCTGTTGAAACCCCTCGTAACTTTCGGGGTCTGGGGCTTATGACAGCACTGTTCGGAGATGGCCAGATGTCCAGACTCGCACTTGCTTTTGTGGGTTATCGTGCCAACATGGCATCGTTCCAACCTCAAATTCTATGCCATGTTAATGTTCTACGCCCAGCGCGAAAGTTTGGATGAACCCCTCTAAATCTGTTAGCAAGGCAGACTCCGGAATCAAGACTCCATAAACTACATACACCGCTTTATTTGTACCTATATACAAATCACCTCAATTTTATCCACCTCAAATCTCGCACCATCATATGGAGAAATAGATAACCACCGCATGAATTGCAGCACGATGGATTTTGCTCCTTGGAATTTGCTGTTCTCGAGGACCTGGCGCGCATCGCGCACATAAATCGACTTTCTGGTTTCAAAGACTTTCTCGCTTGCTCGTTGGCAGCTTTCTTTACGAGCTTCCCAGGTCATGTCGCGGTTATCGGTCTTGTGACTTGTTATAGACAGGGGAAAGAAACGAATTTCGATCCGGCCAAGCTGCTCGAAGAATTTCGTTTGGCTGCTGATAAGATCCTGAAGAAATGTACAGGCGTGTTTGATCATTGTTAGGGTTTATATACGTGGTACTTACGTTGCGGTATTGAGCTTCAAGGGAGCCGGTACATTCTATAGTGTGCATATCTGGGACAAGCTTCGCGAGTTCTGAGGCAAGAATGTTAATTAGTCTGATTATGGGCTCAAATGCGCGTACTTTTCGAGTGACCCTCGCTGAGGAACAAGCCTCGAATTGTTTTCAGTTTCGTGCATTTTGTGGCCACGGCTGCACCAACCAACTTGCTCCCATCACCTTCGTTGCTCGTGAGCGTCTCGACTTCCGGACAACTTCGCAATATCTGATGAGCGCAGGATGGAAGGATGATGTGCCGAACACCTGGCAGTACCACACCGGTGAATCCATTTTTAATGGCAGTGGTCATTTGTGAATGGGCATGGACTATTTGGATAGTGTGGAGGTTGGGCATTGCTGATAGGCATTTGGCAAATGCAGGCACGATTTCTGAGCTTTTATATCGAGTAAGGGTTACGGTTACAATTCTAAATCATTTTCAACACAGGTGCAAGTAGCAAGAAACCAATCAACGCACCTGATAAACGGCAAAATATGTTTCGAGTTCATCAAGCCAATGCACTTTCTCCACAAGTGTTCTCCTATTTCCCTGAAAAATACGTTCTCAGGCCCTGCAACGGTGCAAGCCTCAAGACGCTCCCAAGCCAGAGGCAGGCAGACTGATCGTAATTCCTTGCATGTTTGTGACAATGCTCTCAATGCATTGAAGCGCTGGCGGTAATGATCGGGCAGCGACGGAGGGTTTCTGCGCACTTCTATGACCGATATCTCTGTGAAATTTGAAGCAATTTCCAAGAGCAGCTCGGATGGTAGAGCTACGATCCCGGTCTTATCGTGAAGCCCAGAGAATATTGGTTTGAAAGGTTCGGGAGTGCCAGAACGGGAGACCTTCGCGCGTTTGGAACCACCGGGTGGCATGTAATGCAGTTTTTACTTTAGTGTGCAAACGATAATGACAATGGAAAGGAGTGGGGCAGCGCCGACGTCACTGGCCTATATTGGCTGTTGACCAGCTGGAGCTCGGGCGTTGGACTCCGACTGGCGCCTGATGGGAAGGGAGAGCTTTAGAATACACGTGACGCGCGTTTCCAGTTTGGTTCGATCTTTACTATTGCGCGACCAACTTCCATCAGCCTCGAGGACAACGCCAACGACGAGCAACACACCTTCGTCGCTGTGGGCTACCATGAGCAGGAGAGATTCCCGCGTGTCCATGAACGTTAGGCAGAACGATGCACTAAATGAGTTCGAGAACTGTGAGTCCAAACAGTGTTTCTGTCTATCCGACAGCGCCTGACACCTGTTCATTTCAGTCAAGAAGAAGTTCCTGCTGGCGAACAAACATATCACAAAGTAGGTTATGTAACTTGTGAAATGTTCTTGCGAGACTCAACGATCCTTCAGGCTCAACTCAACGCTTAGCGTTCGTATCGAGGAATTGAATGCACACATTTCAGTGCTTCACGTAGAGAACTTACGGCTGCGGGCGTCAGAGATCGCACTTGCCAACCAGCTGCAGCGAGAACGGGAGAAAACCTGGCGGGTCATGGCAGAGGCGGAAGCAGCGGTGCGTCTCTGTGTCTCCTGCCACCCTTACCACGCACTGATGGCGATCTAAGACTCATAACCTCACCAAGCACTTCGGCAACATAAGAAAGTCTTTCGGAATTCCATATACTTCGCCATTGGCGGCCAATCCACCCCAGCAATCACCGCGAGCCCGTCGTCCCGTGCTCGACCCTGCGGCGTCACCTCCGATCAACCGCATCTCTCGTCCCCCGAATATACCCGGTATATACGAGGACGACGAAGAAGATGAGGTTTCCGACGAAGAGTGCATGCCAAGCCCAACGATTCGTCGCCGAACAAAAACACGGCTATCAGCTTCTCGACTGCCCCTCCCTGCGCGAGTTGTTAGTCCACCACCTCCTGATCTTCCAGCCCCTCAAAATTCACTTGCGGAGAAACCAAAGAAAAAGTCAAGTCGCAGACAGAGTGGTCTTATGACGCTGGATACTCAACGGCCACCCAGCCCTGCCGTAGGAAGCCCTATACAGAAACTCGCACAGGAGGTACAAGAGGAGGATTATGTTATGACAGAAGCGGGCATCGAGATAGAAGCGCAAGTGGCGAAGGAAAGGAAGGCCAGGAGCAGAGCTATTGATGGCAACATGGAAGACTCTGACAGTGCTACCAGAGCAGGTGAGAGGAAGAGAAGGCGGGACGAGGATGAGGTATCTAGTGGAGCTACCTCTCCACCCGCTGGAGTAAAGAAGTTGAAGGACGTCACGAACTCTCCAAGAGGGCGCGCAGCTTTACCGCCACTCGACACGAACACGATAGGTACGTGTTCCATCTCCGACAGAGATTACATTGCTCAACGCTAGCAGATCGCGAACGCCAGCACAGTCCGGACACAGATATTAATACAGGGGTCTCGGCCGCACCGTCTTCCCTCATGCCCTACGCCTCAAGTCAATCGACGCCGGCCACCACGCCAGCCCAAACTCCGCACCCTCTCACAAGCTCCCGAGAATCTTCTTATTTGCCCACACCACGACCATCAATTAGTCCCGTACCCCCACCTGATGGTGATGGTGATGCTGTGCCCAGTGGGGGACGTGCCACAAGGGCCCGGAAAAGCGTAAACTACGCTGAACCAAAATTAAACACGTAAGTACTTGGTCCTCTACTCTGCTTTTTCCGTGGTGCTTACATGCCATGACAGGAAAATGCGTAAACCGGATCCTGAGTCCGGGACCTCGGCTCCAGCTCCCAAGAAACGGCTGTCGGCATCAACAAAACCACAATTGCAATCAGAACAAGAACAGTTCCCCGAAGAACCTACCCCACGCTCGTCGCTGGACACCGCTCCTCCTCTACCGAAGAAAAGATCGTCGACATCAACGAAATCACAACCGCAAGTGCTGCACAGTGATGAACCAGAGCCGCGGTCTTCTCTTGACGCTCCCCCTTCTCCCACTGCCAGCCGTAAACCCATCTATCCTCAGGAGACCAAATCACGACCCGATTCAAGAAATGATTCCAGACCTAGCTCGAGACCTGATTCCGCTGAGCCCCCATCCCCACCACGTAGCACCTCGTCGCGTCCTTCTTCATCCACTTCGAAGTCTTTCCGCCCCATCTCATCGTCTCATACATATGTGACTATGACACCTACATATTCCGCCAGCGTCTCTACTGTCACCGCTACGGCTGTCAATCGCAAGAAGCCACGCCCCTACATCGACCCCGATGACTATGATGAAAGCGACGGAGCACAGGCAGATGCCGAGTATGGCGGATGTGCTGGGAGCAGCGCTTGGATCAATATTGAGGGACGGCGGAAGAGCGCGGCACATGGTCATAAGGCCAGCACGTCGTCCAAGACAATGGACAGCGACGAGGGGCGGCGACGAAGCATGGCGGTCTGACCTGGGCCTCTATCTTATGAATAAGTCTGATTTCTACTGGGTTTTTTTATGACACTCAATGTAACTTATGCATCAGTCACGACGTATCATATGTGTTAGCTGTAATATACATAATTATAACCTCTCATTATTCCAGCGCGTTGTTTCGTTTCAGCGGAATCTCCTGTCTCAACGTGGGGATGGGCAACGCCTGTAAAGACCGTGTCACGCTTATGTAATATTCCCATCAGCCAAACTGCTCGAAATTGGTGACCCAAGCCTCGCCAAACAGATTCAAGACGATTGAGACCCTGATCAAGCTTTCTGAGGCTCAAGAATAGTTTCAGATACTAGTTAAAGAATTTAAATTGGAGTTATGAGATTGTAGCACTCTTGAATTCATGTTTTGCACCATCGAGAGGATGAATTCATGCTTGTTCGGAGTCTTTAAACGAGGTGTGCGTGAGCCACCTCGAATGTGCTCTGAACGATCTGGCTTCCACCCGCAAGCCAATTCAGTTCTACGACTTTAAAATGATTCTCATAGCTAGTGTGAATGGAATTTCTCCCAAATCTACCTGCGATTGACCCTCATTTGAGTGATCAAACCAGAATCTGCATGTGATCATTCAAAAACCATTTCACGTTTTCCAGTCTGTGGGCTCATCTTCGTCATTCGAATGATAGATGACTTTTTCATTTCTGCTCAAAATGGAGGGCTTCTCCGTGACGGAACCGCTATATATGGTTTGCAGCTGTAGATAGACCCCAGTTTTCTTACTGATTGGACTGAGAAAATGGCTCAAGAGATGAAAATGAAATTCTGTCACGGAGAAGCCCTCAAAATTATCTTTCTTAACAATATTGTCCACATAAACAAGGAGCTCCGGGGACCCTGTCGATCCACAAACGTGAAATGGTTTTGCGTGTTTAGGTGGGTCACGAAATCTTACGAAATCTGTGATTTACACTTACATAACACATCGTGGGAATCGATTTTGGCTGGCAGGCGTTGCCCATCCCCACTCAACGCATTTTCAAAATGGTGGCACGGGGCACCAGGTCACGTGTCTTCTGGTGCCGTAATCTGCATCTATTGACCAATACTTCAATATTGAATTATAGGCGCCCGAACTACCTCTCCGCCAACTACTTCATCTTCAGGCATTCGCTTGCTGCCGCAATGGACCGCTGTCCTCAAGAGCTCTGGGACAAAATATTCTCATTGGCATGCACAGACGGTGGCTACACCGGCTGCTCACTGGCCCTTGTTTCAAAAAGCTTCAACCATGTCAGTCGCCCACAACGCTACTACTCCGTTGCCCTCGACGGCCTGCTCCCCGCGGTGGAATTTGCGCAGATGTTGGAGGGGCATCTCCAGGCGGGTGGTGATGCTCCTCTTGTTCGCCATCTGTATCTCAATACAACTCACAATCCAAGACAGCCGGAGTCGCCGCGAGCGAAATCGGGGCTACCTGCGTTGTTCGCAAAGCTGCGTTCTGGGAGGTGGAAGGAGAAGCCAGGCGTGATTGTAAACCCTGAACAGTCGCTTGATGTGATACACGCCGCACGCTCTCGCTCTCCATATCGTGATGGCCATCTTCAGCCTCTCGAATGCCTCGTGACCGAAACCATCCGCGCCATCCTCCTCGCCACCGGATCGAAGTTGCGCACATTCTCCCTCGTGTGCGAGTCCGATTTCCTGGACCCGGAGATACCACCCCTTCCACTCACCACGGAAGTGACTCTGCACTACCTCTCCAGCTCGCGCATGCACACCATCCACCGGGTGCTGCATACCCTCAGTTTCGCACCGGCCCTGCGCAGATTGGACCTTGTTGCGATCTTCTGCGACTCCTCTCCAGCAGAGATCCTCGCGGCAGTTGCCAGCGTAGCACCAAATCTTTCTCACCTAGCTTTTCCAAGCATACGGGGGTCAGAGGATATGGAGTCGTGGCACAATTTCGCTGCTCAGGGGAGGGCGCTGGACCGCAACCTGACAATATACCTCCAAGTGGAGTGGTGGACGCCTGAGCTCATACAACCTATGAGCGCGCTCAACTCTTACGAAGCATGGGAGACGGCGGGATGCGAAGTCGCCGAGAATCTGAAAAGACGAACAAGCCGCCTTGTGTTCTCCTGGCGCATGACAACGACACTAGTAGAATTGGATGCGTCATGTCCAAAGCACCTCAGGGTGTCGCCACATTATGAGCAAGAGAACAATTGGAGAAGTCGGGTTCAAGGGGGAGAAGGACGGTGGAGCTCACATATGATGTCCCACGAGTAACATAGCACTCAAGGTCTCTTTCAGTGCGTAAACCCGAGCTGGTTGTTATACTTGATTATTCCACTAATATCAATAATCACCCAGGACAACTTAGGGCAAATGCTAACTTGATATGCATAGACATAAAAGTAGAACGCTCTGCTACGTTTCGAAGACTTCGCATCTCCCGGGCCGTCGCCATTGACTCTTCAGTGCATTTGACAGACTGAACCTCTGGCCGAGTACTTTCGATTCAGAGGGGCTTCCGATTGGACAGATATAATGGATATCTTCTTTTCTACAAGCTCTTATGCTTTGCCATAACAAGTACTCAAACGGCCGATATCATCAATATTGATTCAATGTTTGTGCTGCTCAACTCTGGTCACGAGGAAATGACGTATGCCCGAGTTGACCGAGAGTTATGCACGTGTCCCGATGCTTGCTCACCGATCGCTGTGCCTGAAGTTTGAATCCCACAATCACCACTTTTGAATCCGATGTAAATGCGTACTTTACAGCTGTCTGCAATACCCACGATGGACTCCCAGCTAACCCTCGTGAACCCCGCACCACCCCCTTCCCTGCTCTTCTCCTCCCCAAATGTCCGCAATGCCAAGATATACCTCTCCTCCGACCCCTCACCGCGCCCTGCACGATGGACGGTCGCAACCGACATCTCCAAACCCGGCGCGGGAACCCGCATATACGATGGCGATGGGGCTGATGCGGGGCGATTAGTCGCAATCCTGCATCTGAAGGACGTCTTGCCGGACGTGATCACGTTTCCCAGAGGCGCTCCAGATGGGGGCGAGGTGAAGGTGAAGGTGACCAAATGGCTGAGGAAGGGCTTGTTGGCAGATAAATAGTACGTGGCAGTGCGTTGATTTCTATCTGTGATGCTGACGAGCGGGATAGCCCGGTGCGAATTCTGAGTCCCGAGCCTGGGATGTGCTATTACTGGAAGACCGACTTGATGCATCGACTTGCTGTGCGTGCTCATGATGCGACCTCGTGACTGGACTGAATTTCTTCCAGTTTTATAACGACCAGGACCACCAATACCCTCTCGCGACTTTCTCTCCGAACGGAGACACGCCCCCTGCCCTCACCATTTCGCCCGAAGTAGAACCCATCATCGAGTCCGTGCTCGTGTCCTTTCTCACCCTTGAGATCAAGTTGCGGATCAAAGAAAACATCTCGAGGGTTGCACAGTCGAGAGGATTGGCGGATTACAGATAACTCATATTGTAGTGTAGCTGAATTGAATCAATTGATCTTGTCTAGATTTTCGAGTGACGCGATGCGACTCATGTGAGCTCCAGCTGTTCAGAAATCTAACAAGAGAATATTTGCTCGTGGTTCAGCGTCACGCTAGCCAGCGGCAGAACACATCGTCGAGTGAGTATTGGATCTAGGAGAACCCAAAAACGAGATGAGTTCTTATTGCTATGTTGTATTCATGACCAAGCTTTATGGTAAACCAAAGGTCCGTTGTGATGGTCACTGGGTAGAAGACGGCGGTGGTGAAAGCGGTGCACGAGCATGTTCCTGAAGTTCGTAAGCGCCGTCAATCAACACGTGTTTCGCAGCTTGTCTTTTGCATCCACCTTCCAGCACCGAGGATCGATTTAAGATCTCAATTGAGGTCATTCCATATTCTCTCATCGTTATGTGTGTATAACTTCAATTCATCTGGATATAGCTGACCCGAGGGAAGTGCCATCACCTCTAGCTACGTACATGTCCCCCAGGCTCCCGCTCGATGTTTGCAGCAGCTGTAACTCAAAGACAGCGGCCAAGCCTGCGCTTATCTTGCAGTCACCTGTTCCAGGTGTCCTTGATAGCTATGCGTTCCCATCTGCCGAGGAAAGTAAATTGATTCATACCACTCTGTCCCAAATCGCAGCCGAGCTTTCTGAGCTCGATAAGGAGATCATCCAATTAGAAGGGGTCCTCGACGAGCTGCGCCGCAATCGCGACGATCTGCATCTTTTCTCGAACAGGCACAAGAATGCCTTGAATCACACTCGTCGCTTGCCTGCGGAAATACTGGGCGAGATATTCATACGGTGGCAGCTCGCGGCTGAGGGCAGCCTGGCCGTCACGCCAGCCCTGGTCTGCCAGCATTGGCGGGCAGTGGCGGTGGCTACCTCGGAGCTGTGGAGGTCTTTCAGGTTTACTTCTCTCACAACAACCGAAGTAGACGTTGAAATGACGAGCAAGTGGCTTGGGCGCTCGCGCGGCCAGCTACTGAATATCACTCTCACTGGCACAGAAGCCGATGCACAGATTACCAATATCGCGAATCAACCACCGTTCTCCATGCTGATAGAGCACTCCGATCGCTGGAAGGATCTTCGTCTCTATATCCCCTGTGTCTACAAAGCACCGGCGCCACAATGGCTTCGCACTCTCCCTCGATGTTGGCCCTCACTCCGTTCGCTGGAGATAGGCGGTGGCTCTTATGAACCCTTCGTGGACTTTCCCGATAGCCAATTCAGAGATGCACCTTTGCTTCGTGCCGTATCCTTCACTCGACGCGTATTCACAACTATCCCTCAGCTGCCGTGGTCCCAATTGACACACTGCACCCTCCTGGGAGCCAGTGGTATTTACTACCTGTATCAAGAATGCCACGAAGTCCTTCTCTCTTGCCCCGCTCTCATTAAATGCGAGATGCAAGTAGATGGAAACCAGCCCTTTCCATCGAGCCTATGTCCTATCGACCATGCCAATCTGTCTATTTTCAGCTTCGGCTCATGGGATGGCCGAAATCTGCCGCTCTTCTGGGACCTTCTTACGCTCCCCGCATTATCCGAGGTCGTAGCCTGGGGCAAATACCTACCCGCAGCGTGTCTCGTATCACTCGTCGCCCGCTCATCCTGCTCGTTGACGAGCCTGATGATCCAGTCTGAGACCCCGGAGGAAGACGACCCTCAGCTCATCGGCTTGCTCAGGCTAACGCCGAGGCTCAACAAGCTGGAGGTGTATCACCACAGCGCGTTGGTGGCCAATAGGGACGGCGCCCTGATCGTGGCCATGACCAGCAATCCGGAAAATTCTGGGGGCGACTGCTCCTTCCTTCCCTTCCTCACATCCTTGAACCTCAGCATTTCCTCGGGGTTTAATATGCGAGCGTTCGCGAAGCTCGTTTTGTCTCGGTATCAACTGGGTGTAGATGGGCCATGCCGCAAAAGCGACGCGCTGTTGACGCAGCTGCGCTTCGTCGAATTGGACTTCAGGGCGGTAGAATCCCTCGAGTTGGTGGAGTTCTCGGAGGAAACGCACGGCGAGCTTCAGAGGATGCACCATGACGGACTTGTCATGACGTTCTACGATGAGCTGACTAGAAAGAATCTCGATGTTGGGGCTCTGTACCAAAAATGTGTTCGTAGTTGATTTCTATTCAATACTTGCTTTGTAAGATAACGGGCAGCCTGGTACCAGGCCGGCCATTTGGGCAGTGGTCAAGGCGTAAAGATGCCGACGATTCAGAAACTGATCGCTGGTCTCAGACAGTCGTCTCATTACCCAAAACCGTTTCCACCTCCTACATCTTCACGCAGCCCGGCCATGTAAGTAAATCAATATATGCATTCGCGAAGTAACCTTCAACCTGACATATCGTTTCCAGACAATACATGCTATCTTCTCAAAATGTTGATGCCTGCACCTGTCGAACCACCCAATTAGCAAGGCCGTTGGGCAGTTCTCAGTCACCCATCGCCGAGCTTCTTGGCACGTTTGCAGCTCCTACTCCGTCAGAATGCACCATCATTCGCGACAAGATTCAGCAGATATGTGTCGATATTTCCACACTGGACAGCGAAATCGAACGCGTGGAGGCGATTCTTGAACGCCTGCGTCACAATCGTTCAAGTCTTCAAAAACTCACTAACGGACACCATAATGTGCTGAATCCCACCCGTCGCCTTCCCGTCGAAATCCTTGGGGAAATATTCGTGCAGTTACAGGAGATGTCGGGTGGCAGGTCGATCGCGCCTACTCAAGTCTGCCGTCAGTGGAGGGAGGTAGCCATAGGTACTTCCCGACTGTGGAACTGCATCAAGGTACCCTACCACTACGGAAGGGCAGCTGCAGACGCAGAGATGGTGACTCTATGGCTACAGCGATCGGGTGGTCAGCCTCTCGACATAACGCTCGTGTGCGAGTCTTCCTACGGGAAGGAGAATCCCGCATTTGACGCCGCGGTGAACGGCCAGGCCCACCGTTGGAAGGTTATGAAGCTTCATGTTAAGGATGCCATTGCTTCGTTTCTCAGGAACATTCCAGAAGACTTGCCGATGCTCGAGACTCTACACTTAAGCGGCCGCACCCTCGGAGTCACCGCCTTCGCCAATTTCAAGCATGCGTCTGCTCTACGCTTCCTCACCCTTAACGGACGGCTGTCCTCACAAATGCCCTTGTTTCCCTGGGCTCAATTGACCAAATGCTCGCTGCTTAGAGAAGGGGGATATACCTGTCAAGATGGTTATCATGTTCTCAGCCAAGCTAGCAACTTACAAGCTTACAAGATGGAACTTCAAGCCTCATACACCGCCCCCGACGTACATTCCCCCCCTGACATTCGCCTCGAACACCTTCTGTCTCTCGACATCGATATTATCGCGGGTACCAATGTGCGGCACCTGCTTGACTCCCTCACATTGCCAGCTTTGACCAACCTGCGAATCGTCGAATCGTTCAAAAACGGTCTTCCTGAACACACAGCTTCTATGATAACTCGCTCACATTGCACGTTGAAGCAATTATCTTTCGGCACCAAAAACGCTGCATTCACTCATGACCAACTTCTCAACATTTTCACGCTTATGCCCATGCTGGTCGAGCTCGAGCTCACTTGCAACGGCGGTTCCGGTCTGGATAAATCCCTGTTGTCGCGCATGACACATTATCCTGATCACGTCGCAGAACCGTGCTGTCTGCTGCCGCAGTTGGCCAGTATCAAGCTGCATATCAATAGGCGCCTCTGCTATGAGGAATTGGCATCATTCCTCTTGATGAGGTATGGTGGTACTACTTGTGAATCGGGAGCCGTAGCGGGCCAAGCACCGCTTCAAACTGTTGCCTTGATACCTTGGAATGATACTACCGCCAGCGGCCGTCGTGCGCATCATCTGCCTGATAAGACGTACGAAGATTTTCTAGATGTGCGTAACGGTGGCCTGGATTTGTATATTCTGGCGGGCACCAGCCGTCTGGAACTGGAAGATTACTTTGTTCCGGGAGATGAAGAGGACGATTCAGAGGACGAGGACTCGGGGCTGGATTATGACGATATGTACATGCAGGGACCGTATGACTACGAATATGATTCAGATATGTCATGGTGATGTGTAATTTCGTATACCTCCATATCCCCCTGCTCCCGGATTGAAAAAGGTGCTCATCATATTCTGAGTCGCTGCAGCTAGAATTCGATCTTGATTTCCACACGGCGGAAATGAGTTTGTTGGTAAATTTACAGAAGCCGCCTTGTACTTTGTTTCGCACACGTGGTCTGCAAGCACTACGGTCGCACTTCGAATTCTTCTATCCACCATCAGTGATCACCTTCTCTGCACACCACAGTGTAACTCTTTTTCAATCCGCCATTCATATTGTCTTTCGTGAGTTCGAAAGCACATAGTTTTCTAACTACATTATCTGACTAACTATCTGATCAAGAACGGTCGATTGCCTTGAAAAAGATCCAGTCTTGATGCAATCCAGATCAGCGTCCGAGTGTGTGGCAGCGGTACATTGCAATTGTGACACCTGGATGCCAGTCCGGCACTGGTTGGAAGTCTCAGTCAAGACACCGGCGACGTACCTTATCAACAGCTACGGTGTAATTTCGCTGGAGGAAAGGGTCCTGGTCCAGGACATCTTGTCCAGGACCGCACATCGTCTTGCCGAACTCAATGGTGAGATTATCAGAGTCCGTGGAGGCCTGGACATGCTTCGTTACCAGCCTGAAGCAACTTGTATCTGCCGGTCTGTGTGGATCACGAAAACTCGCGTTGATCCAGTCATGACACCTCACGACAATGTGATCGGCTGGGTGGAGAACATATACCTTAAGCATCTGCATCGTGCCCACGATGCTTTGCAAAGGCTTTCTAATAGGCACCAAAATCTGCTGAACCGCACTCGCCGGTTACCGGTAGAAGTTCTTGGAGAGATTTTCATTCAATGGCAGAGAATAGTCGGTGGCACCTCGATCCCGCCCGCTCAAGTTTGCCGGCAGTGGAGAGCAGTCACCTTAGGCACATCCAAACTGTGGACCCAACTCAAAGTCCCCTTTCATCTCAGAGGCACGGTCACAGATGCGACGATGATACGTCTATGGATTCAACGCTCCGGTGGCCAACCTCTCAGCATCGTGTACAGGGATCCTTACACCGAACGGTTGCGCTGGAAGGCAAGGGGAGAACATTGTATTGACTTGGGCAAGATAATCAACGGCCAAGCGCTTCGCTGGAAGGACCTCAACCTCTTCTCCACTGGGCATATGATTCCTTTTATCAAAACCGTTCATTCGCAGCATCTGCCGAAGCTGCAATCCTTGCATATTGATTGTTTCCAACTCAATGCCACAAATCCGATCGGACTCGACAGTTTCAGTCGAGCACCAGCTTTACGAGTGCTCACGCTCAACACACGTCCGTTTATGGCCTTTTCGGAGTTTCCCTGGACTCAGTTGGTCAAATGTACTCTCATGAAGCGTGGAAAGTTCACATGGCAGGATGGTCAGCAGGTTCTCCTCCATGCCATCAATCTACAGGATTACGCCATAGAACTGGGCAGCAAATCTTATCCTAACGATCGCAAAAATCCCCTCATCCGGGCCAATCTTTTATCTCTTGAAATCACAGCCACTGGTCTCAGTCAGGGATTGGTTGATTGGCTCAACCTCCTCACATTACCGGCTTTGATTACACTCAAGCTCTCCGCGTATGATGGGGATTGGGTCCCAAAATGTCTTGTATCTTTGATAATCCGCTCTTCTTGTTCCTTACACTGGCTGAAACTCTCGAGCGTCCAGCATGATGCATTCGATCGAGACGATATGCTCAATTTGTTTGGTCTAACACCCAAAGTGACCCACCTCGAACTCTTATCTGGTGCTGCGATTGGTTTGGACGGGTCCATGATGGGTCTGCTGACGCACACTCGCGGTTCCAAATGGTCCAGGAACCGATGCTGCTTGCTACCACAATTGGCGGAAGTCAGATTCTCAATCCATCGTCGATTCAGTTACAAAAGCTTCCTTTCCTTTCTTGCATCTCGGCGCCGTGCTCTCGTTTGGGTGGATGATAGCTTCGCCTCTCTTGCTTCAGGATCCGACGCCTCCCATGGAAAGGCCAATAATCTGGGCATTGAGCAGCTACGCAGTGTGGTTTTGGAAACCTGGGACAGCACTACGGCCAGTGGTTTCCGCGCATATCATCTGCCTTGGGGAATATACCAAGAGCTTTTGCTCTTGAGGACCGAAGGAATGGAGCTATATGTTATGGACGGAGCTAGACGCCTAGTATTAGAAGACTATTTCTTTCCGCTGGGTGGGCCGGAACCTGCATGAAACGATTCGGATTCGGATAGGGACTCGGGTGCGGACTCAGATAATTGATGGACTGCAGTGGAAATATGATGTATGCGCAATCTGATAGTATTTTTCACAATCCTATTCCGAGTGGTCGGGCTCATGGTACATACCCAGAAACTAGTCGATAAGTAATATGCCGGAGAGTTCGCCGAACACGCCATGCATTATGCCTGCGTGCAAATAGCAGATATCACAACTATGTTTGCCGAGAGCTGAAGCCAACTTGAAGCTAACTCCGCCGCAAGTCGTATCGCAGAACTCTGGCGCAGCGCAGACGAGCACACATGTTTCATGGTCGCCAAGTAATGTGCGTGTTGAACATGCAGTGCACGAGCGGAACTGATGGATTCATGGCCATCTTGAGAGTTCCCCCCGCATATAAAGTATCGAGACAGTCGTCACAGCGTATATGTCCATATCGAGAGGAAGCGCAAGCCCATTGTTCAAGGTGTGACAAGTTCTGGAGCAAGAAACGTGCGTGGTATATTGGCAAGATTCTAACCCGACTTTGTTTCCTCTGTTCATAAGCGCTGGATATCAGCTCAGACGCCAAATATACACAGTACGCGAACAAAGTGAGCAGATTGATATCTGCATGGTCAATGAGATGAGTGGGTTGCCTGCACCGGGCGCCATCGCCTTGACGTGGCACTGAGCTGGAGTTCCGGATCCAGAACCTAGCATGCAGAAAAGCGAGCAACTCCGCAGGGTCGTCCAGGTGGCGGCATACTTATCAGATCAACGCTCAGAGAAGTCGCAAGCCAAAATGCACCGTGGCGCGACGAGCAAGCCGTGTGAGCCCGAACTAAGCGCCCAGGAACCCGTGCGGCCCGAATGCTCATGATAATTCAGCCGACCGTTTACCAGTCTTAAGTTTCCTCCAATATCACTCGAAACTACAGTATCAGTGACATTAATTGGACTACAGGTGGGTGGAACAAATAAAAGTGATCACTCATGGTCAAAAATTACACAAACTGATTTGAAACGCACTGTAGTGATGTCAAGTTTGGACAATGGGGCGGATGGCTTTTGCACTTGCCAAACCGCCCAATTAGCAAAACCGTTGGGCAGTCTGCAGTCACCGATGGCCGAACTCCTGAGCACATTCGCAGCACCTTCTCCGGCAGAATCTGCTATCGTTCGCGAGAGAATATTGAACATCGCTGCCGACTTGCTCATCCTAGATACCGAAATCGGACGACTGAAAAAAATTCTAAAGGGCCTTCGCCACAACCGCAAGGCTCTCCAGAGACTCTCTATCGGGCATCATAACGTCTTGAACCCCACTCGCCGGCTCCCCATCGAAATACTTGGTGAGATATTCATCCAATTGCAGCACATGCTGGGCGGCAGGTCGATCGCGCCTACCAAAGTCTGTCGGCAGTGGAGAGAAGTGGCCATCGGTACCTCAAAGCTATGGAATCATATCAAGATCTCCTACCTCAACCAAATGGATGTTTATATGGTGCCGATATGGCTTCAACGCTCAAGCGGGCAGCCTCTCACCATCGAGCTTGGACGTCAAGGCACCGTTTGGGGACACGCAAAACGGGAGAACACCGCAGTCCACGACATGATTGCCAGTCATGCGCATCGCTGGAAAGATGTAAAACTCCATATCACCGATACCATGGTATCTTTTCTCCAAAATATACCAGGAGACTTCCCGATGCTCCATAATTTATATATCACCGGACTCTCAAGGAACCTAGCAGCCACATGGCCCCAAAACTTCAATTGCGCGTTCTCACTCCGCATCCTTACACTTGAAAAATGTGTATACCTCCCAATATCAACCTTTCCGTGGGCGAAGTTGACCAAATGCACTCTAACGGGGGGGAATAACAGCTGTCAGGATGGTTATCACGTTCTCAGCCAAGCAGTCAATTTACAAACCTTCGTGATGAATCTTGACGCAAGATTTCCTTTCTCGCCGACTCCTCTAAATCATCTCTCTCTCAGCAATCTTTCCACCCTGGACATTATCGTCATTTCAGGAGAAAAATCAGAAGATTTGTTCAACCTTCTCACATTGCCAGCTTTGATTGACCTCAAAGTCCTGGACCGCTGGTCATCAAACCCTTTCGAGTATACGGCAGATATGGTCATTCGCTCTCGTTGCTCGCTGAAAAAATTATCGCTTCAGACTCGGGGGACCTTAACTGCTCACATCCCACTACGAAACCTATTCAACGCAATCCCTTCACTGTCGGAATTGGAGCTTTTGAAAGACGCCGCCGCTGGTTGGGATGATTCGATGATGGATTTTCTGACACACGTGCCGTACCATGCGGCGGACCTTTGCTGCCCGTTGCCAAAATTGACGAGCGTCAAGTTAACAGTCCATAGGGCTTTCAGCTACAGGAAGTTTGTGGATTTTCTCTCGTCAAGGCACCATGCTACCACTTGCACCTCTGGCGGGACGAGGTTGGCTCAGCTCCGTACTGCCGTGCTGGCAATGCCAGGCGGTGGCACCGTCAACGACCGTTGGGCGTACTATGTGGACCAGGAAACATACGAGGAGTTCGTGGAGTTGCGCGAGAGTGGACTGGATCTTTATTTCATGGAGATGGGTGGGCGGCGAACATTGGAAGATTATCTCGCTCCAGAAGACAAAGACGATTCAGAAACGGACGACGAAGAAGACTGTTCAGAAACGGACGGAGAAGACGATTCTGATATAGACGAGGAAGAAGAGGACGACTGAAAGCATTGGATTGCGCTGCGTTTGTTGGAAGCGGACGGGTCTGCCGATGCTTCGTCGGGGCCGTCACAAATGGAAAACTTGTGATAAATGGTAGACACAGTTATTGATACCTTCGAGAGCTGAGCCACAGTCCCTTGTAACTTACGGAACATGCCATAGGCTGTAGCCAGCTCGAGTCTTCCGAGGGAATGAAACTGAACTCATCGCCCGTCTCAGGCTGGCTCCAGCGCTCATTTGACTGGGAATGGCTCAGCTTAGTTCATTGCTAGCTGATAGGGTCTGCGCTCCAACCGCAGCTGTGACGACGCATAAGCTGGAAAATCTTGGTAGCGACGACTTACCTCTCTGCCGCGTGGCCTGTTCATGAACAAATGGGCTAGTACACAGGCTTCCTTTGTCAGATCTCGAAATCAGCTCGATGTGGACAGAACAAGGCGTCCCAAAAGACACGCACCACCGTTTCGCCAAGTTGTACTCTGAAGACCAATTTCACGGTGATGGATGATCGACCAACACTTTAGGCGATGCTTAAAACGACAGCGAGCTAGCATCGTGTGGCCGTATGATAAGAGAAACTGATGCTTTACTTCGAACCTGTGCGTGCGGCATTGCGAGTCCCTGGATGTCAGCCATTATTGCGAAGCTGGGCCGACAGCAAGCATACGTGGCCGACTTGATAGAGAGCGCGTGGGCTCAGTATATCGTAGCCCAATATGCCACATAACCCGGTACGTGTGCGCGCGTACACACCGACAAGGACGGAAGCAGCGGAACTACATAGACTCCTCGAGCTACTGCACGTCTGAGCTGTAAGTACTAAGCACTAACGGAGGTCCCTCTGCCGGTCAAGCATGTCGCCAGGGTCGCAAACACACGTTCCGGCTATCTTATGCCTTCTTCTGCGAATGGGTCTTACAGGCAAGGAACTTGAAGTGAGCATGCCGTGAGTCAAATTCTCGTCGCGGCAATTCGTAGCAGTTCTAGCAACCATGAGTCCTGGACATTAAGTGTGCAGAGTCCAAATTGATATCATGGCTTGTGAAATCTCGCCTGAGGCGAGCTTGAGGAGCAGTTGCGGTTGTTGAGACGTGGCAGGTGGCTGTGGCCGTCACTTGTCGATGGCCCGCCACCCAAGCGCCACCAAGCGCCACCGCGAACTTGTCTTTCGTCTCTTCTCGACATCACCCAATTCAGGCCGATCAGACCCATCCAGGGTCAAGACCGCACACTCGCCGCGGTTGATGAAAATTTTCACTCTTCGTGCCCTTTGTGAGCTCGTGGCTTGATGCTGATGATGACGTCGGACATATCGCTTGCTCTGCCGTTCCGAGTTCGGGCACGACTTGGGAAAAGAAGGTCGGAAGCTCGGACACTGCTGACATGCACCCACTGACCCAGTCGATGAATGATGGTTTGCGGTTATGAAGGATGGAGCACTTGATTAATGAGTCTAAGCTCAACCTTCTATCTTTTTGTTCAACATTCCGAAGTCAGCTGTGGCGTCTCCGACATCGATATTAATTTCAAAGGCGATTGCGTGGGTTTCAGGGATTGGATGTGGAAGTAGCTCTAGGCGGGGTCACCGCAGCGATCCCAATTTTAATGAATGGCGGGATGTCTTTGATACATCCAAAGCAATCAGATCAGCATATTTTGACTGCCTTCTAAGTTCTCCATGGCGATGCTCGCGTGACTAACACACAAGTTCAAGGCGGAAAACACCATTCACCGACACTGATCTTAAACATCGCACACTGTTGGATACGGGCGTTCCGCAACGGGACCTCACCGGAATAAAACCACCACCACCTATGTAATTTCGAAGACCCGTGCACATGGGGAGATTACGCGAACTTGAATGCAAAACTCAAAAGGTAGGATTTAAAACACGCTCCTGGATGTTCTGTTTTCAAATGCCCATCAAAAGATCCACAATCACACGAGACAAGCG